>JARVGQ010001175.1:15028854-15040738 GCA_031762355.1 Hypsolebias martinsi | reverse complement strand
AAAAAAGAAACTGTCCAGATGACCCGACTGAGAATTATTGGATTTGGTACCTGGATTATTGAGCATGAACTTTCTTTCAGAAGAAGTTGGTTTTCAAAGTTTTTTGAGTCCAGTCTGGCTCTTTTGGAAGATAAATCTACCCTGCTGTACTGAATAGTCTTTCAATAGTCTTTAAATAGTCTTTCAATAAGGCCATGGGTGGCACATATCTGCTAGCTCACTGTCCGCGGTGGAATCCATTTTGGGTGTGTTAGTGATGCTGTGGGTGCGCCCAGCTCAATGACGTATATACTAGAATATACGTCATTGAAACGGTATACGTATACAGTACTAGAATATACGTCATTGGCCCAGCTCTTCTTGAAGGAGGGTCTAACATTACCTGCCCACTTTGCAGTGATTCAATGGACCAATTCCCCTCTCACCATTGGTTACTTTCAAACTAACAAACAAATGAATAAAAAAAAAAAAAAAAACGCAATATGAATGTAACTTGTAATGCAAGGCATTATAGAAATGTAGTGTAGTGCTAAAGTACAAATACTTAATGTAAAATGTAGTGGAGTAAAAGTCAAAAGTACCCAGGTTTAACTCTACTTAAGTAAAGTACAGATACATGAAAAATGTACTTAAGTAACAAAGTACTTGTACTTAGTTACATCCCACCACTGGATGGATTTTAATGAAACATTCAGGAAACAATCATTGGATGTTCCTCTACAGCTGAGCAACTTTTAAGCCAACCCAACTCAAGATGGCTGCCATTGTTATTGACCCTAGAAAACACAAAAAATACTACAAATCAGTCAGTTTTACATATGTTGTGGTAAAGTTCTGCGGGGTAGTAGCTGAGAGTCATTCATGACACACACTTGAAAACTTTGATAAAAGGCAGTGGGTGACATGCATTCCTTCCAGGAATACTGATTCTTTTAGTTATTATTAGGCTAATAATATAGCTTTAATTCGGCTAATAAAGTGACAGAAGCCTAGTCCGACGTAAAATGTGTTTTTCATTGTGTTTTTAGCAGTTTAAGAAAAATAAATCATGCAACTCTGCAACCTGTAGTCAGTCAAAAATTGTAAAATATCCTGACATCATCATTTATTCTTCCTTTAGCTGATTGTAGAAGCACTTCTGATCATAACTGTCAAATAATGTTAACTTTGGCAATAATTGAATGTTTGTCTTTCAGTCTGATGAGCCACACTTGCTCTAAAATGCGTGTAACAGTTTTATTTATATGCCTCTAGACTTATGGTTTTAGTGTGTACACAGCTGTTTTACATTACATCCTGTCTTTCCTCAGATGAAGTGTAATGTGTCTAAACATTATGGAGCCAAAACGGCTATAAATTACTACATGTACAGTAATTCTTGGTATCAGGAGAGCAATTTTTGCAAAAAATGATTTTTTGTTTTCCAAGATTGAATTTTTTTTTGTTACTTGTCTAAAACGCACATTGCTTTTGCACATCTAATCAAAATGTTATGCAGGTAATATCTGAGCCGTGTGTGCAGAAATATGCACGCAGAGACAATAATTGGTATAGAGCCTGCTTTGAAAGTGTTGATTGAGCTATAAAAGGTGTGAATTTCACTAAAAGTAATCTGTGATATAAAGTGCCATGCCTGGCCAGAAAAGTGTCATAAGCTAAGACTAACTAAGCAACGGTCCTCCTACAGTGATTAATCTATGCATTTAAACTTGTTAACATGTTATTTAAACTCTAGTGTTGCAATCGGTCACTTATCTTTTACTCTTCATGCCTCTTGTACAACCCTGGGGGTTATATTTTAATCCGGTCTAGGTTTATGTGACCAAAAACTTAAACAAGTTACTTGATTCTTTGTCATTCTCCAGATTTTACTGAGTTCAGATATATGTTTTCCAGGATCTAAATGTCTCAGTTAATGAAGCTTGGCAAATATTACCTATAGATCTTAAATAAATAAAGGAACAGGCTCAGAACTCTTCTAAAATATCAGTTTATTAATCATACTTTATCCTCCAGCCTTTCTGGACCTTCATGGAGTTTAGTGTTGGACAAAATATTGTTTTAACTTTAAGGTAAATGCTGTTACATAAACTAAATGAAACAATGGCATAGAAAGTTCTTGTTTAAGTCAAATGGTCCAACAAAACATGTATGACTTTCTTTTGGCTAGGCATTATAATTTTATCCTTGACAGCTGCAATATTGAAACTGGTCAGTCATACATGAAATGAATTATTCTTAGTTTTGTCTGAGTTTTTTTTTTTTTTTAGTTTACAGGCTAGGAACACTTCATGATGATGTGACCTAATGCAATACAGATTTTTGAAATTTGGATATGTGTTGTATGGTTGGTTGTAGTAAAGGGCACTTACTGGGAACATAAATTTGATGGTTTTGAATCTGTCAGAAATTATTTTTAAAAAATCACATGTTGCAAGTAGAGAATAAGGACAGATCATGCAGTAAAAAGCAGAACAATCTCTGTAGAGTAATGATGTTAGTTATGTTTTTATTTTTTCAAGGTAAAAAGGTTTTTAACATGAAAAACTATTTTGGTTTTACATGAATGACACAATGTCCCTGTGCAAAATAATCATGTTTAAAATTGGCTGTGAAGTCCATTCAGTCAATTATTGACTTTCCAGCTTAATTATATAAACATGCAAATATCTAAACAAATTGGTAAATAAAGATAGGATGTAATTGCAACCAGATGCAAAATAACTTTTTTGTACAATGTTATTTGATGATAGAAATAATCTAAAACATTATTATACATTTTCCACTATGAATTAAAAGTTGCTGTCAGGAGTGAGTCCTGTAAATATAAATGTATCATAACTTTATTCTTGTTCTTTCTTTAAACTAAAAGTTATCTCTGTGGCACAGTGAAACATGTCTGCTCTTGATGTCCTGTTGGCATATTTCATTTGCTTTTACTTCTCCACAGGTCTCACGGAGAACTTGCTGCAGAAACAGCTGACAGATTATGGCGAAGTCATAGAGAAACTTTTTTCTCAAGTCTCCAGTTTAGAGTTCACCAAAATACCAGATTTGCAGGTAGTTTCATGTGTATTAGATGGTTTGTACAACACACCCCAGGTCAGAAAGGTAAAACAGTGGTAAATAATAAATCAAAACAAGGTTAATTAATTGTTTCTTGAACAGTTATGAACCTGATATATATTTATGTTAGGTTTATTTAATTTACTTGTCATAATTTTTTTATTTCAGTCAAGTTTCGAAGATTTCCTTATAACATCTGTTTAACTGCCACCAAACAACTGTTTTTTAAACATAGTAGTAATATTATCTGTAAGATTAATCTATTTTCTAATTTTCACAGCTTGAGGAATGTGCCATCCAGCTGTGGAACTGGGCAGTCACTAAAAACATGGGTGCTGCTTTAAGTAAAATCCAAAATGCCAAAGGTATCCTGATAGTAATTTTTCAATATTATTTATGCTAACAGAAAATATTTATATAACTTTAAATTTGGAGAGAGTGAGGAAGTTGTGAACATGATGGTCTCAGTTACATTGCATCATACTGCAACATTTTTTTTTTTTTTTGTACCATGCAGTCCGTCATGTTGCATGCAGCCTGCTGTACTGCTGTGAGCCAGAGAATCCAACAGAAGGCGCCATTCGCAAGCAGATTCTGGTAAGCAGTACTCCAGGCATCCTATATGAGTGCTCAGCATTACAAGAGGACAAGGCCCATTTGTCAGTGTCTAATCTTTGCAGATGGCCAGCAAAACGGGGAGAACCTGGCTGGACTGCAAAAATTCCCAGATGGCAGATAATTTTTTTAGTCTTGCTGTCAAGGTGAATAAAAAATGAGTAGTCTGAGAGAGAGAGAGAGAAAGAGATAGAGAGAGAGCTTAGATCTGTGCAATTTAGAGCAAACAGAAATATGGTGCTTTTACAAATGACAACATGCTGGATCCCTAGAGCCTGGAAACCCTCTACAGCCTACTAACGTCCAGAGGCGGTGCAACAGCTGACAGCTCTTCATCCAAAATGAATGTGGAGAAGGACCTACTTCGAATTCTGTCTTGCCAGGCAGAGTCGGTGAGCATGTGATGTGATGTTCGACACCTTCAATGTGAATATTTGTTCTTGTGATATTTGGCAGCTTAGGAAGTGCTGTTCTGACAGACTTGCAGTGTGAAGTGTGAGACAGCTAAAATGTGAACCGAGAAACAATGAGAGGGGCAAATCTTCTGTTTCAGATAGGGAGCGTCACAGTGTTCGCTGACCTTTAGTCTGAAGTTCAAGTCTGATCTTTACAGGCCTTGACTCAGAGTAAAAATCAAGAAGCTGTGGTCCTCGTGCAGCGCTGTAAAGACTTGTTGCAGCGGCGACCAGAAGAGGTAAAACAATCCCTTCCTGTTGCCACTGTAACAGACGTGATATTGATTTGTCACATTCACTGCACATGTTGGAAGTGAGGGGGATGTTAACTGCGAACATACTCTCTGAACACAGACGGCATACCTCTCCCTCATGTGCTACAACTTTGGATTAGAATTTTACAATCTGAGGAAGTTCGAGGACAGTGCTATGTGGTTGAGGTAAATATGATGTTCAGCGCAAAGAAAAGTGTTTAGAAGCTAAAAAGTTGGAAAGTTTTCTCTTCTTCAGACAAAGCTATGACATTGGAAAAACAAATGTGAAATATGGCCCTGGAAAAGATGCTCTGGTAAGTCTGTACAGTACAGATCTACGATAAGTCAAAGCCATTTCCACGTGTACATTTAAAATAATATAATTTGTACATATATTTCTGAACAGGCCAAGGTTTTGCGGCTCCTTGCCACTGTTTACCTGGAGTGGGACTGCCACAAATTTCAGGAGACGATGCTGAATTCTGTCAACTTAGCCAACAAGGTAGGATGGAGAAAGGACTTTCACTTTGTTGCTGAGATCTACATTTGAAAACATGGTCATGCTCTGTACATGATTGGTTCTGTGCACTTTGGCAGGAGTGTGCCAGCACATCTGGACTGTATTTAAAGATAAGAATCCTCCTGAGATGTAGAGCCTCAGATAATCATATCAAAGCAGGTCAGTTATTACCAGACCTCAATTAGTTATTTATGCAGAATTTGATTAACTCGGGCCACAGTGGGGTGTCGTTTACAAAGAATTTGGAGACATAAAATGAAGAATAATAAAATGCTGCTGCTTTGATCTTCTAAAACTACTGCAAGTCTCTATAGTGATGTAACTTCTCCTGAGGCTTTTCCTGACTCAGGTTGGTTTTACACCAGAGCCTCTCAAGCTCCAACAGTAAAAGATCCTGCTTGTTGCAACCTGGGAAGTGTTAATTTGTCTCTACGGGCAGTTCAGCTTAGGTAGAAATGTAGTACATTAGAAAGCAAATCACAAACATATGTTTTCAGGACTTAACGAGATGCTGGAATCCCAAGTTTCTCTTGAAATCTTTCTGAGTGTTGTGAAGTTACTCATGGCTGAAGACAGGTAAAAACCCTAAAACCTTTGTTCCCTTGTAACATAAATCTTCAACTTACTTACACAGCCGTACGTGCAGAGAGACATTACACTTTACTTTTCGATGGTTGGAAACTATCTAGCTCAACATTTGATCTGTTTTGATTATTGTAGAGAACTGCTGGCATTTGAGTATTTGAAACTCGTGTGTCAGCACTTTGAGTCGTCCCCTGACCTGGGAAATGCTCTTGTCATGCACATTGAGCTACTGCTGCAGAAAGGCAAAGAGCTGCTGGCCAAACAGAAGATACAAGACATCATCACTGGTGCCCTACTCAAAGCCGATTCTATAACAATTCACTTTTATGTTAGAAAGAATAACAATTTGACAATGAAGCAGGTTCTGCTTTAGAATAAGATGACATTTTTATTCACTCCCACAGGCCACTATACTGGCAAACAGATGACGCCACAGGCACTCACAAGTTTGCATGTCATGCTGTGGGATCAAGCATCCAAACATTTTGAGGTTCGCAAATCACGGCCTTGTTTATTCTCAAAACATGTTTTCTGTTGCCTACACATGTACTATTCTATCCTATATTATACTATACTATACTATAATACAAAGTATAATATCCTATCCTATATTATACTATACTATAATATAAAGTACAATATCCTATCCTATATTATACTATACTATAATACAAAGTACAATATCCTATCCTATATTATACTATACTATACTATATTATAATACAAAGTATAATATCCTATATTATACTATACTATACTATAATGCAAAGTATAATGTCCCATCCTATATTATACTACTGTATACTATACTATATTACAAAGTACAATATCCTATCCTATATTATACTATACTATAATACAAAGTATAATATCCTATCCTATATTATACTACCGGTATACTATACTATAATACAAAGTATAATATCCTATCCTATATTATACTATACTATACTATAATACAAAGTATAATATCCTATCCTATATTATACTATACTATAGTATGCTATCCTGTCCTATCTTATACTATACTATACTATAATACAAAGTATAATATCCTATCCTATATTATACTATACTATAGTATGCTATCCTATCCTATATTATACTATACTATGCTATACTATAATATAATATCCTATCCTATATTATACTATACTATAACATATAATATACTATCCTGTCCTATCCTATCTTATACTATACTATTTTTGTTTCAGCTCAGAAATCGGCCATATTTCTTAAATCAACAAAATAAATAAAAGTCCTGTTGTCTGAGTGCTTTATTTTTAAATCTGAGGTCACTGCAAAACAAAAAATGAACCTATTCTATTTTATTTGTTTGTTATAAACAGATGCATACAGATATATAAGATGAAAAAAGCTCTCTTATGGAAGTATCAGTGTGTTTTTTATGAAAATATTGAAACAAGTTGAATGAACAAAGCACAATTTACTCTGCTGTGTGTTTTTACCAAACTGTTGTTAGATCTCTCCTTGTCTAGTTTGAATAACTTTAGTCCAAAAATGTTATTTTTTATCTTCAAAAGCTGTTTTAGTTATTTTATGCCTCTTCTCAGGCTGGTAGCTATTCTGATGCTCTTCAGTGGTACAACTACTCTTTGAATTTCTTCAAGTCGGGTCAAATGGAGCCTAACTTGGGCAAACTGCAGAGGAACAGAGCGTCTTGCTTTCTGCAACTTCAGCAGCTGGAAAAGGTAAAACAGTCTGAGCTACTGTAGTTAAACTTAGGAAGTGCAGTAGCATGAGCCTAATGTTTGCACACATTTTAACTGTGTTCTCAGGCCAAAGAAGCCATTAAAGAAGCAGAGAGATGCGATCCTGACAGCATCTTTACTCAGTTCAGCCTTTTCAAGATTGCTGTTCTAGAGAGCAATTCAGAGGAAGGTATCAACTAAACATTAGCTGTGGGGTGTGTGCACAGCAAATAATTACTTTTTCATTGTTTTGTTTTATAACTTATGGGGCTGCTTGTTTGCATCAGCTGCAGAGGCAGTGAATGCAATGGGACTTCTGTCCAAGAGTCCGGTACTCAGTGAGGACAGACTGTTGGTTTCTGAGACGTCAGCCTCCTCTCTCATCAGTCTGTCTGCTCAGATTGCGTTGCAGGTAAAATGAGTCACAGCGCTCCTCACTCGTTTCAACATAAAAATAAAGCCTGATAGAATATTTATCACATTTTCTCCATCTTGTGGTTTTATTCTAATAATTATAGCACCTCATCAGTGCTACTTACAGCTTAGGGAGACTTAGTTTAACACAAATGAAATGTATTCATGAGTAGGAAGGTGAAGGATCATGTCCTTGTCACTGATCTTATCTGGCTGGTGCCTCTTGAGCAGGAGGGGGTGTGAACTTATAGACATTTGCTGAACCAAGCATATTACAGTGATATTAATTGAAGCGTTATGGCCTGCTACCTTATTTTAGTTCTTCATATCTTTACTATAAACTTGCTGGACAGTGACCAGAACAGGTATTTTTTGTGTGATGTGTTTAGCTTTTCTTTTGTGCTGATGAGGACATTTGTTTTCTTGTGACAGAACGGACAGCAGGAAATCGCCACGAAAGCTCTGGAGGTTTTGTGTGAAAACTCCAACGATCCAGCTGAAGTTCTGATTGCTCTGAGGTTTGTGAAAACTCAAATGTGACTTGAGGAGTTCAGTATTTAGTTGTCAATGTCATTTTCATTTGTTCAGCATTTTAAAAGTCAACAAGTAACGTACCAACATGCTATGCAAAAAGAATAATGGAAAAAAATAAAACTTGGGCAGGTTATTGCAGAAAAAAGCAACACAAATGATGAAATTAGCTAAATAAATTGAAAATGTACTTTTTTTTATTTAATTTTATTTACAAAAATAAATAATTAAATCAAGAGATGCAAGCCTTCAATAGCACCTTGAAAGCTTCTAAAGGCGGTTTCTCTCTGGGCTGTGGCTGCCGGTGACTAGTTTGCAAATGACATTCAAGAGGGTGTGCCCAGTGATTCTCTTGTACCTCACAAGTCACAGTGGCGCACAATCTGTCACTTGAATTTCAAACGTGTTTGAAAATTTTATTGGATAAATTTTCTCTCCAAATGGTCTCAGAGTTGGTGTGAGTGTCCTGAACCCCTCTCAAACCCTTATCAGTTTAATTTCTATAAAATCTAGATCTGTTTTTTTGACACCTCCACAGGAGCTCTCCTCTGACAGAAAACATGCGAGACCACAGCCCTGAGTGTCCAGGTCTGAAAACTTTGTAGGTGATAAATAATGATTGAGAAGCTGATCCAAATCTGCTGATCTTTATTTCAAAATTGTACTCCAGCAGAACAAATCATTAACTTGAGGGAGGCTGCCAAGGAGGGTACGAAGCAAACTGAACAGTGATCTCTCTCTTGAGGCTACAGGATCGAGCCCAGGTTGCATCAGGAAGGGCATCCGACGTAAAACAAATGCCAAATCTTTGATGCGAGTTTGCTCATGGCAACCCCTAATGCAGGCAGCAGCTAAAAAAAAAAAAAAAAAAAAACTCAGCAAGAACTGTATTTACAGGAAAATTCTTGCACAGTTTAGGAGCAGCGATTGCAAAAGCACCATCACCTCAACTTTTAGTTTTCAATACTAAGAACACAAAACAAAAAAAACCCTCACATTTTCTTTTAACAGTATTGAACTTTAAGACAACAGAGACTTGACTTTTCTGTGACCATGGACAAAAAAATTGCAATAAAGCAATATGAAACAGTTGATCTCAGATTTATGAAAATATTTGACATGAATTAAAACAAGAACATGGTGCAGAATAAACATGCTTCAATCAGAAAGCTGCAGACACTTGGATGTGATAAACAGTGAAAAAACATTTTGGGCGCAGCAGCTGTAGTTTCCAGTCAAGGTTTGTTCATCTACAAGGATAAGATGACAATTTTAGCTAATTATATTTTAGCTTCCTAATTGGTTTTCATGAAATTGATTAAATATTAAATAATATAATAATAATAAATATTAATTAATTACTATAATAATAAATATTATTTTGATAGAAACTGTGAATCTATGCAAAACAATATTCAGATCAAATATTTCAGCATTCATGTGTTGGTATAAGCAGAGACGTCATGCTTCACATGTCCTGGAAACTGTAATGATTCTGTTAGTTTTTCATTCACCCCTTTGATCCACTGACCTATTTTCTCCTTCCTCACAGAAAGTAGGTCTACGTATAATAATGTTAGTAGGTGAGAGAAAAGAGGTCAACACCAGGCTCCGCTTTCATATTTTGTACAGGTGTTTGGTTCGTCTCACGCTCTCCGCTTTAGACAAACCTGAAGAGATGAGGTGAGCTGAAAGGCCCAAAGATATGAAATATTATTTCTCAATGACGGTTGACACTTACACTCAGTCTGTGCAGGGATGTGAATCTGGATGTCCTGCTGCCACATCTAAAAACAGGTGACTGTGTATGCAGTGAGCGTATTTTGGTACAAAAGGTTCAGTGCACAGTTTCTGTTGTGAATATGAGATTTTTTTGTTTTCACTGCAGCTCTGCAGACAGTTTCATACCCGTCTAAAATGACTGCTGAGCAGCGCACAGAGGAGGCTAACTGGTTCAGAAAAATTGGTACGGACGCTTTTTTTCTTGCCATTTCAATCTAACATGGTAGGTGTCACCTAAAGTCTTGCAGAGGCCTCATTTTGTGTGTCAGGTGCTTTCTGTGTGTTCTTTGCAGCTTGGAACTCAGCTCTGCAGTGTGAGAGCAGCCCTGAGAGAATGAGGGATTTCTTTGTGCTGTCCTACCAAGTAAGTGTGCTGGCTCTGCCCTTTATCTGCCGTGCACGAGAGCAAACTGAACAAAAGTCTGTTTTGAAAATAAACGGTGAAATTGACCTTTGCTCTTTCATTTTCTGATCAGATCATTATTGGACTAAATGTAACCACATTTTTTAACTTGTTTGTTCTTCATGTGACATTGGCAGAACTTGCATAATTAAGGATAAACCTTTTTAAGCTACATGTCACAATCACATTTCTCAGATGTTCTTACATCAAGATAATGTACAAAAAATATATAAGAGATGGATTTTAATAGCAAAATCCAGAAATGTAAATAAAGCCAGGTTCAAAACTCTACATTTCATGGACTTATTATAGTAAAAGGTGTTCGCTACGGGAGAGATGGATGTGTAGTTTTATTGCTCTGCATATAAAATACGTGGTCGTGGTTGTGAAAATAAAATGTTCAACAAACTGTAAAATCCTTCAGAATAAAGATGAGACTCAAAGACAAAAGATCGGTCGAAAAGTGCTGCAGAAAAATAATTTTAGATTATTTCCTTGAGAACAAATTTATTTCATAAAATGGCCTGAAACGGTGGTGCAACTGGTAGAGCTGCTGCCTCTCAGGGCGCAGGCAACCCTGGTTCAAATCCCAGTCCAGGGGCCTTTCTGGGTGGAGTTTGCATGTTCTCTCTGTGCATGTGTGGGTTTTCCCCAGGTACTCCCACAGACCAAAAACATGCATGTTAGACTGACTGGTAACTCTAAATTGTCTCTTGGTGTGAGTGAGAGAGTGAATGATTGTTTGTCTGTTCATGTATTTTCTCCTTTATAGAAGATGCAATGATTGAAAAATTGTAAGGTCTCGCCTCCTGAGCACATGCATAGAAGCTTTTGCATTTGGATTTTAAGTAGATTTTTCAAAAAAACCTAAAAGAGGTTCATTTTTATGCGCGTCAACAAATGTTGAATATTTTTTTAATAACTACAAACCATCAGGTCTGAAAGTGCTGCCTTTTTTATTTAAGTTTAATTGCTGTTTGTTTGATGGAGTCAGAATTAAAACAAAGTTTTTGTTTTTCTGGTGGACCTCGTAGTTTTCCCTGCTGTGCCCTCCTGACCGCACACAGCTGATGTGGCAGAAGACCTGCCTGGTGATGGCTGCTGCTGCCTCTCTGGAGCTCCACAGGAAGTCTCCTGACTCTGCACAGGTGTGCCACTCACTCTTCATCCTCTACATTTAGCACGCTCTCTATCAGAATGGATGGAAATTTACCAAGACCACTGGAGAGGTGACTAACCGCAGCACTGGTGCAGGCGTAGGCGTTTGGGTTTTAATCCCTCTGCCTTTGAAGAGGAACTGAACACAAGATGGCGCCAGTAAATCCAGAATTCTTGTTGAATGTTTGGTTCACAGGCTGAGCTGCTCACTCAGGCTTTGGAGCACATTACGACCTGTTGGGAGGTCTGGAAAACCCTGAAAGCATCAGGTACAATAAACAGCAATAGTATTTAAGCTAAAAGAAAATTGACCTGTAATTTCTCATATACAGGTAGTCCTCGAGTTACGGCGGTCTCTACATACGGCGCTCCGGACTTACGAACGG
>JARVGQ010001175.1:14983460-14994283 GCA_031762355.1 Hypsolebias martinsi | reverse complement strand
GTATTTTCCGCCGTACACGTCACACCGCGCATAAGTCACATCAGTCCAAATATGTCTAACAAAGTGGGAAAAAACATAAATAAATCGCTTTGCCATGTAAATTGCATCTATTATGCGTCACCGCTGACAACCCGGAAATGTGGGCCGGTGTTGTGGCAAAAATCTATCGGCTGCCATTGTGCACAGGAAGACTTTAACAAGGATTTAACAAGATTAACACTTAGAAATGCTCAAAATTATAGTAAAGGTGTGTCTCAGTTTAACTTTTCCTTAAATGCAATTTGATGGTCAAATCAGCCAATTGTGCGTCATGTCCGACCTTACTTTGAAAAACCACGATAGAGCGAGTCTGTGAAAAACGAGCCGCGAAGTAGCGAGAGACTACTGTACTGTATTTGCATATTGTTTGAGTTCAGCATTTTGAGTAAGATATGCTGTCTTCAAAAGAACATGGCACATAAATTACTGTTGTTTCCTATTTTTCTAATCAGTATTACCACAAACATTTTTTTAAACAACGAGCAGCATTAAAATAAATAAATAAGTAGCACTGGGTGTTAGACAGAGAGCAGCTTAGCTCCCTCAGAGCTGTTGTGGAGTTAACGTCTTGCTCAAGGACATTTCTGTGTGGGCAGGTGTTTGCAGGCTTTCTAAACACCAGGCCACCCTCAATTTTATCATCATTATTCTGACAGCGGGAGTTGGCTGAAAATCCCGCTGCCTCAGACTTGTTAGTGGTGGATGTGGGCAAACAGGAAGCCTGAAGTTGAAATACTGACTGAGAGAATCCGGTCGCCCCTCCTCAGCTCGCCGCTCAGGTCAGCCGGCCCTCCAGCCAAGATGAAGGAGACGAAAATCCCCTCTCCATCCTCCCCGCCGACGATGTTGAAGCCCAGGCCGGTGGAGCCCTTGTGCAACACCACCTTCCTCGGCTCCCTGCCAAAAGGAGAGACGGAGTCAAGGACAAAACAGCAGTCATCATGACACAGAGAGACAACCAGAACTGTAAAATCATTATGCAAAAGAACACAGAGGCGTTTTCAGACAGCCATCTTTGGTTTGGACTGTTTATGATATTGAAATGTCAAGTACATTCATTAAGCAGCTACAAACAGCAGGCCTATAGTTCTTTTTTTAGTGGGCCCACCGTGTTTATCTTTGCAAGTGAGCATAGTTTAAACAGTTTATGCAGAGGACATGACACAATGATAGAAAGCAATAATTAGCCATGAAATAAGAAATAACCATAGTGCCAGTAGAGTGGCATGCAGAGGCTCGCCTGAGTCAAAATGTGTTACTGTAAACATTTAGCAAAATAAAATTATCCATTTTACATTGGAACAATTTATTTATAAAACAGAAAGGTAGCAAACAGAATTTTGTAAACACAGCTCTAAATCAGTAAATCATTAGCAAAAGGACAATTTAATTTGTAAGGCTCATTTGATACTCTGACTCCTCAGCTGTCTCTTCTAAATACTTCGTGGCACTCTAAAAACTAAGATAACAGTGTACACACATTAACATCCAGTCAAATCAATGCACAACAATGGGCCACCTCCTCACGCTCTGCTTCAGCCGCTATGACTCATCCTCCAGCAGGCTGTTCAGACTGCCTCAGCTTTAAGACCTCGAGAGGCCAAACCGCTGCTTCAGTACAGTAAAACCCCTCTGAGAACACACTTCACACACATGCAAACACACACTCCAGAATACTTAACAGTTAACGCACTTACACGCACACTTTCAGTGGATATCTCCGGATTAACATTTATTCCTGTGCACAAAAACACACAACTTCCTTAAAAAATAAAGTCAGTCGGCACATGTCTCCTATTAGTGGTCTTCTCTTGCACTACTCAGCCTGCGGTCTACAAGAACAATTGCTTCTCGTTCCCTAATGGCTGCACTTAAACTACTTGTTAAAAGTTTTCCTGTCGAGGAAACATTCCAGGCTCTCAAGAGTCCCTGGTACCTGCAACCCACTGAGCAGAAACAGAGATGACTCCACCGGGAAAGAGGCGAAATGGAAAAACAAATTGCTATCTACAAGAGTATAGAAATGATTCAAAGACTTACAAGAGAAGTACAGTTGAAATGCGACTCCTCGTAAGGCATGTACTGAAGCAGTACTTCTGAAAACAGGGTTATAACCAAACTGTAGCTGGTTTACTCATTTAAAGTCTTACTTTCTTCTATAATCATTAAGACTTTGTATGGTGAGAGATTAGAGAACCTAATAAAAATAATGAACAGTACTGGTAATTGCCACAAGTACACTAAAACAGCTGATGCGCCTTCAGTGAACTTAGGCTTTAAATAACCTTGGTTTCCATTTTGAGCTTTTCTTCTCAGCTTCACACGACACGCACCATCTCCATGGTTACCTTACGATCCAGATCCGCTGCTTGCTTCTGAAAGAGCATTTCCTCCCTGTGTTATGAGGCAGGCTCCTCATCAGTGGCATGGCAGATGAGATGTTCACCGTGAACATGTTGGCTGTGGCACATTGCTCGGCTCAGCATTACCCCCGGACGCCTCTGTCTAACTGACTTCCGACAGAGAGGTGGGGTATGATTTTAGACATTCTTGTCTTGCGGGGCTTGTGTTCCCTATCTCATCCCATGTGTGCTGTGATGAGAAGCAGGTCCTCATCAGGCTGTGACAAAAAGCAAGCCAACATACTTAACCCTAACGTTCCCGTGCGAATCATTTCCCCTCAGTAAGAAGAAGCAAAAATCATCATTCGGTCACATCTTAAACGACTGTGGCTCAAATATGTCGAGGTTATCCAGAGTTGATCTCCTTCCGCGCCGCTTCATCTCTGCCGTCGTGTTTTTGCGGGTTCAGCTCTCGTCGATGCAGCAGAGCAGCATTCCTGTCTGTCAGCCTGGACCTCTGGAGACTAGGCAGACAGATTCCCAGAAGCTCCTTGTTAATTTGTAGAAGTGTAATCAGACTCATGGATGGCCTTTCGTGGCTTCGAGGCCTTTGATTTGTTGACTTCATAATCTATGACCTGGCTGCACTCAGGCCAGCGAGCCAGATTTCCCAACAGGAAGATAATGTGGAATATTTCAAGAGATAAGGTCTTATCTTACAGCTGGGACTCTAAAGGAGCTTGTTTCTGTTGTGTTTGTCCACGAGAAGTGAATCGCCTGGTCGTTTTCATGTAAAACGGCAGTGAATTTCTTACAGAATTAAAGGGATAAAGCCTCCGCTCTCTATCACAAGACTTGCCTCCCCTCCCCTCCTTTCAATGTCTTTTCATCCATGCCAGGAATGTAAACAGTTATACATGTAGAGCAGTCTCTGCTCAGCCGTCTCTATAATTCAGAACTCGCCACCCCTCCCATTACTGTATTTCCCATATGCTGCGACTGCAGAAGCTCAATCCTGAAGCTGTGAATGGATATCTGGGCTGCAGGGTTCAGTGGGTCGCATCGTCTTGGACGCAGTGCAATAATTAACTCTGCTCGGCTGATTAATGGCGGACACTGAAGTTGGATGCCATTTTACACATCCAGACATTTACTATTGTGACGTTTTACCTTTCTGTATCTTAAAAAAGGTGGCATAAAGCTTATGTATAAAGATATGCTGTAGTTTGTATTCCTTTTCACTGATTTAATGTAGCTTTTCTGAGGCTGCTCTTTTTGCTTCTAATTTGACTGAGACTTTTTTCCCCTTCTGCTAAGGTGGAGTTTAAACTTTATCCCCCTTTCTGTGAAGCCAAAAAAAAAAAAAAGATTCAAGTGTAAAAAGAATGATTAACACATATGATGTGTGCTCAGATAAATCTGCTGTCACTAGATTTATTTTAAACTCCTCTTTGTGCGTTAGTCCTTGAAACTGCCAACCAAAGGTCGGTGCATCACAACTTGCTGAATTTGTGCCCTGGCTAGTTAAAAGTTTTTAAGTTTCAATAGAAGGGCGAGTTACTGATTAGCTCATGCTGCTGCTGAAGTCAGGCTTCTGTGCTCACGCAAGATGGGCCTGAACACAGCAGATAAAGTAAAGATAAATACTGAAGTTTTAAGCACTAAAAGTAAAGCAACGATACTTTCAGTCAGAAATTAAAATCGTCAAATGTGATTTTTTTATTTATTTAGTGGGACTTCAGCCACACTTTAGTGCACGAGAACAAAGCTCAGAGTAATTTGTTTAAGCGCACAACTTTTTACGTTTTAATGGTCTCCATCTTTATTTGAACTTTAATTCCGGTTTAATTTTATGAGACGCTTTGTGACACGAACTGAATGGAGCGCAGAACAGAAGCTTCTCCTCAATGATGCAGCTCAAACTGAATTTAAAGAGCTAAAGTTTCCTAAACATTTGGGAAGAACTCCAGACGGATTCTGCTCCAGAGCCTGCGAGCGTGACCAGACGGGAGCCGCTTGTTTAGTGACTGTGTGCACCACTGCACATAGATGCACGATTGCACCAAAATACATTTTAAACACTGGTTTTATTTATAATCAAGTCTAATGCTGGCAAAAATAAGAAAGGGGGTAATATCAGATGGGTGAAGTGGTGGGGGTTGTGTCTCTGGTGACTCCACAAAGGGGGGTGTACAGACGGGCGTAAGGCCGATATAAGCACTGACTGATTTCTTACAACCAGCCAGTTCTACTTTTATACAAGCCTGCACGTACTTTAGCATCCATCTAAAATAACATTACAGGTTTGAGCTGATGGAATCTGCCTGTTCGTTTCATTGAGCTTAGATGCTCATCAGTTGTGACTGGGATTAAGCTGTCAGCCATGATGCCCTCTGAGACAACGTCAGTCTTTTCTTATCACGCAGCCGACCTGACACACAAACACACTGGGTGCAAACAGGTGCGTGCATAGTCACAACATGTGGGAAGTGATTTAAGATGATGTACGAGGTGTGCGGCGTGCTGGGCGAAGGCGCACACAGGTACATCCCAGTGTCATAACTGTGCGCTAATCTTAAAAGTTTGTGTTTATGCTTGTTTGTCAGCGCAGTGTGAGCAACTGTCTCTGTGTACAGTATGCATGTGTGATTGGTGCTGGCAGTAAGGGTGGTGAGAGGGGTAAGACCAGAGTGCATGGCCTGATTTTACCCAGTGGGCTGATGAATCACGACAGCTGCAGGACTGTCTTATGCTGCTGTTGGTCTGCTGGCCTGTACAGGATCAGGCTTTTACTTTACGTCACATAAATGGTAACAGCAAGACTTTATATTTACATAAATCAACAGACAAAATCTCACACCGCTTTGTGGAGGGTGGCCACACCTTCATCCTATTGTCTCCTTTATTTAAAACCAAAGTCCAACTTCTCACACATTCTCAGGAAATCACTCATTGCAAACAGAGCATATACGTTATGTAATATAGACTAAGTTTAACACAAGCAATGGCTCACACGGAAACATTCAAGCATTCATCCATGTGGTGATGCACAATGAACAGGACTGTGGAGGAAAAAAAAAAATCAAAATGCAGGGGGCCTTTTGCACGTTTGATGATGCCAAACAGAAAATAACCCACAAGCTACTGCCATAAATATCAAAACTGGTGTAACTCGGTTTTATCAATGCCTCCTGACAGATGGAATTGGGCAGTCTGTGGGAGCCTGAAGCCCTTTCGGCTGCTCTCCTGTGGTGATGGATTTGTAAAGTGCAGGTACAGCTCTGTTTGACTGCTTTACATTCAAAGGTATGAGCACTTGATTGAAAACTGTTGGGACAAATAATAGCTGAACACAAGGTTTCACTGGAAACTGAAACGCAGAGCAAGATGTCCAAACAGTTCAACAGCAAAAAATAATAATCCACTTTTATTTGTTACAGCGTTCAAATTTTCTCATTTCATGTGGGCTCATGAAAGACGTCACAACAGCTGCATGTGCAGCATCTGGTTGGCATTTTTGCATACCATTCATCCAAGACATGATTGTTGTGCCATTAAGCTTTCAATTACTTCTTTAGCTGTTCTTTGTCATTGACATAATCCCTGGTCGACATATTAAAATAAAAAAAGAATACCAGGTTTTTTTTATTATCAACTTATACTGCCACGTCAGGGACACGGACATTACCATACTCTTCTTTTAATCCATATGGCCGAGGCCTCTTAACTTTAATGATCATGATCTACTCTAGTTGGTAGATAATTTAATTTGTCTGACAGCAGTCACGGAATTGAGCAACAGATTGTACTATGTGAAAGTCCACCAAAGTCGGTGCAAATCCGCTGTGAAAGAAGACTAGATTTACACAAACCAGGATTGTTTCCTGTAGCCATTTATAATGAGCGGCAGATTTGAAGCCTGATGTCAACATCTGCTGATAGAAAATGATTTCTGAACAGTCAGGGGCAACTCATCAAAGGATAAGTCTGGCATAAACCAAAAGCAGCTGGAATATTAATGTCACTGTCTGCAGTGCGGTCAGTTCTAGGGTTAGTTTTGAATGGGCTTTTTCTTGGCTACAATGTAATAAAAAATAAAAAATAAAGAAACATATCCTATCAACTATTTTAATCTTTCAACAGTGATCTAGCTGTCTTGAATAATAATTTTATTTCAACAAAAGTGCATGGTACAGATTTAAGTAGTCAAATGTTTCTTTCTTCATGGTTTGAGGGACTATGTTTTAATTTCACTGCAGTCATTTTGTCTAACAACAAATAAAATGAATCACCGGAGGAAATTTTTTTATAAAAGGAAGAAATGTAGACAGAGCTGTTCGACCACAGATGCATGTTTTGGAGACGTAAAGGTGGTGCATTCAACATCAAGAGCCCTGTAACAACTGTTTAACACAGGAGTGGTCGTTTTATAGTTGGACCTTGTTAAGTTGCATGTGAAAATGATATATTGTAAAGGTCATCTTCTCAAATAGACACCAAATGACTGTGGAATGAACAGTGTAGTCTACCACTGAGCTTTTGGAATGGGCTTCTAAATTCTTAAATAAAATCTTATTGAAGCAGCTTCCATTTTATCAATTCTGTTGAAAATGCTAAAAGCATTTGATCAACGTCCGGCTTGTTATGGCAAGTTAAACTAAGTGACAGGTGATTTTTTTAAAAATATGTATTTCTTAAGCTAATGTATTTTTACTCTGACAAAATGTATATATTTTAGGTTGCTCCAGGAAAAGGACAGTTCAAAGAAATGACTGAAAGCTCAGTCTTACCATGATAATCATGTCCATGAAGAGTACACATTAATGTCTAACACTAACTGTAGGTTACATCTGGAGTTTGTTGCAGATCACAAGAGGCACCATCACACTTTGTGTCGGTATAAAGCAGCCAAAAACATACGAGGTGAGGGAACATTTACATGCAAACATAAAGAGAACTAAAAGAGGAAATCACAAATGTCACCCTGCGACCCCCTCCAACCCTCCCCTCTCCTTCACATCTTGATGACCCTATCCTCTAAATTAGTCTTCACTCTTTTATGTTAATATGTGAACAGCTGTGGCACTGAAACCTGGTGGTTTGGTAGGATTTCTCCATCCTGTCCGAGGCCAGATCTAGATTCTGAGCTACAGAGAGGAGGGTTAGCTAAGCAAGGCAAGATGGACTAGGTTAGTACCTGCTAGAGAAGGGGAGTGGACCTTGGCACAAGGGAGCGGGGGAAGGAGAGAAGCCTCTGTAGAGGGCCTGGGGTGCCTTGCTATCCCCAGGTTTGTGGATGACACTGTAAATAGGTTCAGCCCTGCTGTGGGGTACAGGAATCACAGTGAACGAGACAAGTGTAGGACACAAAAAAAGCACACGTACCAACAAAGATGCAACAAATGCACATACAAGTCATGTAGACTGCTTGTACAAGGACATTACAGGGCAACATAAACACACACACCCACACACACACACCAGTAAACAAAACAATATGTCCTCCTTTCCCCAGGGCTGCGAGTTACGCTGGCTCAAAGCCTCATGGGACAGTCCAATCAAGTCCCTATGAGTGCTACTTCTAATCCACTACTTGGATAGGAAGTCAGAGGTTAAAATATGGCCATCACAACTTCAAGTACAAGAAAGGACAAGGAGCCTGTCTCTGCACACAACCACCACACACGGCCCGACTATGTTGTTGTATGCACCACCCCGGCCTCAACAAGCTGACATTTGCAAATTAAACTTTTTTTCTCTGTTTTACACGACACGAGGGTACTTCAACTACTGTACAAGCATGTATCATCAAATTCACCATGACAATACATGTAAACAAGCAACAAAAAAGGAATGGCAACTAAACCCAACCGAAACAAAAATCCTGTCTTAAAGAAATAATTTAGCCCCCAAACAAAGTTTGCTCCACAGCCACGTTTCCATAAGTACAACAGCTGATCTCCACAAGCAGACACACCTATGATTTGTTCAGACCTGCACTGAGAGCAGCGTGACTGTGATTTGTAGTGGGGGGGAAACATAAAATCAGCCACGGAGCAACTGCTTTGTAACCTACCTTGTGAAGTCTTCCTCTCCCAGCATGTGGCGGGGAACAGGCGAGTACCTGGACGGGGTGACCTGAGGCGGCGGGTACACTGGCTTGGGCTCCATTGCACCCATGTAATTGTGGCTGACGTGGTTGTCCACCATGGGTGGGAAGGCTGGAGGGAGGGCCAGGCCAGTAGAGGTAAAGAAAGAATGATTAAAACACAGGCCCCAAAATCTGACTTGAACAAATGCAACTAAACGATGAATGAAAAGAACATGTGGTGAAATTATGTAAACCCCACACATTTTCTGAACATGAACATGCACCTTCTAGAAGTAATTTTAGACTGACTTATTGAAGTTGATGCAAACATGTGCTTTAGTAAACAGTGCACATCTTAAGGAAAAAATACTAATTTCTTTACATTTTTCGTTCTAAAGTGATCTTGATCGATACTCTTTAGGCTCTTTGAAGGACTTTCAATGTATTTATTATTATTTTTGGGGGACTTTGACTGCATTTTCACTCATTTTCTGCCCAGTTCCTGCAGCAGGCCTCAAGGTCATATTGTGTAGTAGTGCGTCCTTAAAAAAATGAGAAATGTGAACAAGTAAAAAAATAAAATAACTGTCTGGACCAGAAAAATAAATAAACAAATAAATAAAACTATCTACAGCAGAACAATATTTGAAAAACATTTATTTAAGAAACATAATTAAAAAAATTCTACAAAGTCTTAAAACAGGATCTGAGAAAGGTACAACTGTTTAGCTGATCATCAGCTATGACAAGTTTTACACTTACAGTTCTTTGGGAATCACCTTAATGGAATTAAAATCCTATTTTATGTGTCACACTGTGTTTTCTTTAGCACCTGGCATACATTTCACTAAATAAATGTGAAAGGTTTGTGTCTTTGTGATGAGCTGCTAGTAACAAATTGCCTAAAGATCAAATTTTAAAAATTTGTCTGATATTTGTCATCACAACAACTGGTTCATCCCATGTTATGTCTGAATTATTCATAGGTTACCTAACAAGGTTGAGTTAGGTCCGCTGGACGGGGTCTTCTTCGTTGAAACGTTTAGTCTTTAATCCAAAATACTTCTTCAGTCTGAGGAGCTGCAACAAACTCAGTCTTATAAGCAGCACCATCTCATAATGGATACCAGTTTGCTGCTGACAACCAAAACTAGTTGTTCACATGCCAAAGAAGGACCATCAGCCTAATGAACGATCGTTAGTGCCCTGATGGCCACTTGCTATTCAAAGAGGGCTGAGTGATACTCAAAATAACGACATTATAAGTGGGGGACAGTTGAAACCTGGGTTAAAAGATCTTCTCGCATCCTGTGTGGCTTTTTTGATTAATGAGTTGATGACAGGACAATTATCCAACAGCCTCCGCCCCTGTTTAATGATGAAAGAGTTCTCATCACAAAGATGGCTTCATTCAACCATTATTTAGACAGGTTAATTCCATTGAGCCTCTGGGACTCATTTACAAGAGAGACCTGCTTCCTTTGCTCCTCTCTCAAATCAATGTTCCTCTCTATCCAGGATGTGCACATCATCACTGAAAGAGTGAGCGCTGGCCTGCAGATGAACCAGAGGTTCTCAAATTTTTGGGTTCATGGATGCCTTAGAGGGGAGAAAAAGTTTCAGGGACCTCCTCATAAACCTCGTACTGTATTTATTAATTTATTTTCTTCAATTTGTCTCTTTAATGCGATGGAAATATTTGTGTAACATAAATACTTAAGATCTGTTCTTTACTAGTGTTAATGCAATTTTTATATTTTTAAACATGGGATACTTTTCATTCAAGACACATAAACAAAATTTTTAATTTCAACTTCCAAAAATTACACTTTTGATAAAATTACCAGTATCAAAAGCCACTTTAAAACTTTACCTGTTCACATAATGAACATAATAAATGTATTTCCACTTCTTCAAATTATTACAGAAAACTCTTTACATAAAACTGAACAGAATCAAAAGCAGGACTTAATTTGTAAAGAGATTGATGCTGGATCGCAAATAGCATGAGGGCTGGCAGGGGTGGGGTGGAGTTGGTGCAGGGGGTCTGTGGGTCCTCCCAAAGAAAATTCTGAATAAAGTACAGGTAGTCCTAGGGTTACGACGGTCTCGTCTTACGACGTTTCGACGTTACGACGGCATCTCCCTTATTCAAGTTACGCGGTTACGTCGGTTTTTACATCGGTTTTACAACATTAAATGTCGTAACGCGGCGGCGCAGCGGCAGAAGAATACAGTTATGCGGTGCAGCAGCGGAGGAATACAGCACTGTACGGAGGACGGCGTCACTAGCATCCCAGTAGGCCATTAGCCCTTCATTATGGCTCCCAAAACGCAAGGAGGACTCTTCT
>JARVGQ010001175.1:14950184-14961686 GCA_031762355.1 Hypsolebias martinsi | reverse complement strand
CCCCCCCCCCCCCCGTAACAGAAAATAATTGAGAAGCACTGCATTAAGCGAAGCTGTCTAATGGGCTACGCTCATTTTTATAGAATCTGGGTTACGATACGTAACCAACGGTTTCATTTATGCCCAACAGATCTGAAGCTTTATTTTGTTTAGTTGTTTTGGGAAACTGCACCTGCACTTTAGTTTTTGTAGTGGATTTTGTTCTATATTTTGTAGACTGTTTCAATCTGAATAATAGAAGGATCATTTTTATTTTTATATTTTTATACTTGGAGACTGAATACTTTACTAAATACAGGCTGTCCTCGAGTTACGACGCCCCCGACTTACGGCATTTCGGACTTACGAACGGCACACGGTGACGTCATCACGCCTCCATTGGGCAGTATTTTTCAGTATTTTCTGTGTTTTTTTTGCTAGCTAACTGCTTATAAATACATTTTAAAGGTACAGAATGTACGCTGGTGTTGTGTTACATTGAAAAAAAAACGTGCTTAAAACGCCGTTTACGTGCGCGGTTCGACTCATGGACAAAAATCCGGACTTACGAACGCCACGTGCTACGGGTCCCGACTTACGGCAAAATCGGGTTACGAACGGTCCTTAGGTACGGATCTCGTTTGTAACTCGAGGACTGCCTGTATAAACAATGTGAATGATTACAACACACATCTGTAAATTTGTATAAATTTAAATAATACACAACTTCATTTTAATAGATTATTTGTTCAATTTTTAAGAAGTTTGTGCAAAAAGAAGCAAATCGTACCTTTTCTATAGGAAATAAAATTAATAACCAAGTTAAATAAGTATCAATTCAGTGTTTGCCTGTTTGCTTGTTAAAAAGAAAAAGCATGCTTTTAAGATTACTGTGACTATCAAAGTTCATCATAACATGATATAATGAAACAAATTCATTAACTTCCTTTGTCAAAAATTGAAGCCAAAATGTAATTTTTTTTTTTTTATTTTTTTTGGTGAAGGTGGCATGTTATACAGTATTTTTGAAGCCAGAATCGACACACTTTGATTATGGAGCTGTACTAGAGTTGCATTTGGGCTTAAAAAATCTGGCCTGGCCCAAAACCGTATCAATTTTTCCAAGCCTGACCCGAAACCGACGGATTAACTGTAATTACAGGCCCGAACCCCCCCCCAAAAAAGTTGACATTTTTTTAAATTAAACTTTTACTGCTTTTGTAAGCAAATCTGTTTGACATGATAGTTTTAAAAATGTATTTCAATGAAAGGAAGACTTAAGATTTCTTGTTTCACCAAATGGATATCAACATATAAAATGAATAGCCTAAAAAAAATTTGACTCTGAAGATAAGCTATAGTACAGATGAACGAAAATATTTTTAGAGCAAAATTATTTGGAAAAATATAGAACAAGCCTATTTTAATTGAATGTGCTGATCGCTTCGTTTTTTGCAAATGCTGCTGCTTCCTTCACCGCAGGTGACAGCAGGTGGGGAGACGTTCGCGGCCGGTGATCAGCTGATCCATCTGAGCTTAAGTGGACATTTTTTACCTCTTTCAACCGGCCGGTCGGACCTGCATCCTCCTCTACAAGTAGATTAACACAATTTTATATTGAACATTCTTATTTAGGTTTCTTTGTGCTTTATGATTCGAAAAACCACCTCAAAACCTGAGACCGGCCCGGCCCACACATTAAACACATTATTATGGCTCAGGCCAGGCCAGGCCAGGCCAGGCTTTGGGCCTGGGTTAGAAATGACAGCTCTAAGCTGTAGCCTTTCAGCTTGCTAACAGGCCATCAGACTGTCAACCACACAACACTTTTTAACGTCTTTAATAACTAATACTCAACGTAATGAGAACAAAATGTATATCTGGTATGGCAGCAAATATGTGAATTAACAAAAATTAACAACTGAAAAACCTCATGTGTTTTTTTTTTGTTTTTCGTCAGGGAAATATCCCACCCATTTATATGAAAAATAATATAAAAAATGTACTGCAGCTAAAAGGTGCCTTTCCTATGTGGCTTCAACTTCTGGTTTCTGGTCCTGTCTCTTGTTAAAATACAAACTGATGGTGATCATCTTTGGTAAGTAAAAGAAGACATGCTATTTATAAAATGTTTCACAAATTTACTAACTATTGCCAGTTTATCCTTGACAATTAAACGCAGCAGGTGCCTTGAGTGGGGCTGATGATGTTCTTTATGTGTGAGGTGATTTTGAAGACGACCACTTTAAGGCGCAGTTTGTCTTAGATTGTACGCCATTAAAAGGTGATCCAGAAATTTAATGCAAACTGTTTATTAACTGTCTAAACAAAATGGTAAAACCCCAAACTGAAAGAGAAAAACAAAAAAGTATATGATCTATCTGAGAGGCACAAACCAAAAGATGGATGTAAGATAAAAAAAAAAACAAAAAACAAACATTAGCTGTTTTAACATTACGGCAGCTTATTATCCAATTCGCCCAAAGTGCTCATCCCGACAGAGCGTTATTCTTTGCTGTGAAGTGTTTCACACGTATATGAAACAACGCAGTAAGTGGCGTTCAGCGAGGTTTATCTGCTTGAGTCATTCTTTTCAAATGCTGCTCACAGGAAGGTGACAGAATTATTTCTGCTCCCCCTCATGATGACAGCTAACTTTGTGTTTTAAGCCATCGTCATTTTTACAACTAAATCGCTTTTAGTCAATTAATATAATTTGTTCTTGATTATGTGACGTAATGATGACAAATTGTGAACATTTATAATCTACAGCTTCAGCCTTGATCCTTTGATGGAATGCTTGTATTGCTCATTTAGCGTGCTAATCCATACATTTTACTTTTGCTCCTTTCGTTTATTTTATTTTACTGCTTGATTTTTTTCATTCACGTGCTTTAGTTTTTTCAAATGCAAATTGAAATAAAGTTTTATTCTAATCTAAAACCTAATCTAACCATAATCCTGACATACTTTTCTACAGATAAATCTTACTCCTGCTAATTTCCATCAGTCGTCCTCACACAGTAAGTTGTCACGTGCAGCTGCGGTGAAGCTCCGTACTACTAGCTTGTCATGTGTGTCATCAGTACGCTTCACGTATTTCCACCCTCACTTCCTCCTCTCCATCGGAGGTCACTGCAGCTTGTTAGCTCAACACACTGGAATAATTCCTGGCTTTTGTTGCTAAGCTGACAGAGCTGCTGAACTCGCTCCTCTCTGGTGTTTTGAATCATTTGGAACCACACACAACTGAGTGCTGCCATTTTGATGTTTTCACCACACAGTTACCGTTACGGAGTGCACTGCTCTGCTGCTGTGCTCGAGTCATTTCCATGCTATTGGACTATGAATGCATTTACTGTAAGTTGTTATCTGGCTATAAAGATCCTTATAGAGTTGCTGATATATGAAGATAAATCAGTCCCAAAAGTAGTCACACAAGCGTACAAGATTTGTATGTGTGCAAGATCCACAACTGTACCACAAATTTTACCGACGCGTACTACGAGTCACCAAGGCTTAAACAGCTTTTCAATTGTACACATTTTAATTTGCACAAGTAGGAATACTATGTGCATACAAAGTGTCATATACATGTGCACAAATCACCTGCTGTGAATGAATCAGTCGACACGAGTGCACAGATCAGCTTGTCTGTGAATGTGACTTTTGACACTTTCTTACTGCTCCAGAGTCACAAAGTTAATGCTGCGTTCAAGGCTGGTGAAAAGCTGGGACATCCGAGCCTTACCAGATTTACTGAGTTACTGGGAAAAGACACATTTCTAACGTGGCACATTATCTCAAAACACTTATATTCAAACACATATGCTTACGTTAACGTTACAGTTGTCCCTTGCTACTTCGCGGTTTATCGCAAAATTCGCTCTATCATGGTTTTTCAAAATAAGAGTGGGCACGCAATTGGCTGATTGATGGATGAGCTGCACAATCTGCATGAAATTTTTATTTAAAATAAATTATTTACAATTATTTAGAACCTGCTGCACATTTGTGCAGCCCAGAGCAGCAGGAAAAGCTTCCTCCTGCAGCTTTGTGCAACCCTTACTGATGTAGGATAAACTTCCTGCTGCAGCTGATCAGATGTTCAGTGTGCAGAGTGGAGAAGTGGGCGTGGCCAAGAGCTCTTGCAGGTGGCGAAGAGCAGTGGAGGCAGGGAGCCGAAATCATGACATTCTTTAAAGTTTAGAAACATTGTTTTGAATATTGCAAGAGTGTGGGAAGAGTTTAAAATGACTTAACATACTGTATACAGTATCTATAACTATTCCAACTTCGCAGTTTTTCACTTACCGCAGGTCTTCAGGGTACAGATCCTCGAGAAACGAGGGACTACTACACTGGATTCCAAAACCACTTATAGAATATTCCCACTTTTGCAAATTCATATTGAAAAACTGTTTATGCGTTTGTTAATCTTGTTGTAGGTATTTGTAAAACTTGGAGGTTGAATACTGATGAGACTGTAAATCCATCTGAAATCTAAAATTCTGAAGAAAACAGAGTAGAGGCCACAATAGCAATTTAACTTCCAAAACTCCCACCTTTTCCTCACTCTTCTGTCATCATGACGCTCACAACACTCTCTGTGTGCTTTAGCATCTCGGCCACTAACTTCTAAAATGATTGTTGGCGTCTTGGACAGTGAGTCCATTTGATTAGTCAACTTGTTTATTATCATACAAAGCATTCCTCATAACACTTGGAGTAGAAAAGCCTACCTTTTATTGCAGTCCAAGCAGTTTTTTTGTAATATTAATATTGCTATTCTTAATATTACATTACATAATGATACATGTTCAACACACAACATAGTGCATTTATCGTACAAAGCATGATTTTTACCTAGAATAAATTTGTATACCTGCTGGTACAAACACATCCCTATTATTTTGTGAATTATATCTAAAAACCAAACCCCTAGTGTATTAAATAAATAATTTAGGCTAATAATAAACTGTGATGTATGCTTAAAAGCAACTGGCACTCCTGGCAAGTTGGTTCTCTCAAAAGGTAGCAAACAACTTGTTTCAGCTGTATAAAAAAAAGGAAGAACAACAAAACCCTGGTGAAGTATGAGAATTTAATAAGAACTATTGACTGAAGAGTTAAGCTGCAAACTGCTCATAACTGCTCTAAATCTAATTCTTAAAGCTTTGAACAGACTGCACAAACTAATTTTTGGAGGAGCTGCTTGAACATCCTCAGTTTTTTTTTTTTTTTTTGAAGAGAATGTTCTGCTGTTTGATTGTTTGCTTTGTTTTTAACTTCCTTTTGCTTTCCACAGCTCTGCTGAAAACCAATTATGACTAAAAATTTAGACTTCTTGTAATTTTGCTGGTTTACAAGTCAAAATTAGAGATGCACCGATCCGATACCAATATCGGTACCTGTACCGATATTGGAAAAACTTCTGGATTGGGTATCGGTGACAATGTGACTGATCCACGGCTGGGCAAATCTATTCACTCTAATTTTATGCGTTGTGCTCTGAGTGACGTCACGTGCTAGCGTACTGACTGGACAAATTTAAGTTGTGTTGTTTTTACATGTTTGACCAAGCTTGTGAAGCTCTTGGTGTGTTTAAGTGTGCTGTTATGGTGCAGAGATTTCAATAAATTTGTAAATCAGTACATTCATGTCTGCATTTTAAAAAACAAACGTTTTAAGTTAATTCAGCACTGGGTTTGTAAGCTCAAACATCCAGGTAGACAACAAAAATGGCTAAATCACGTCATCTGGACCTGTTTCAGAAACGAGTCCAGATTATATGATTTGGCCATTTTTGTTAATTTAGCACTGTTTTTCTGTATCGGATTGGTATCGGATCAATACCGGCAGATAATAAACGCAGGTATCGGATAGGAAGTGGAAAAAAAAGTGGATCGGTGCATCCCTAGTCAAAATTATGAGTGACTAAACTGCAGTACAGAGATATATATACAGTATATGTATATATATGAGGACTCAGAGGTCCACTTTACGGACAATATATTAGAAACAACAAGCTTTAACCTACATGTCAATGAAAACCTCACATCTCCACCAGGGGCTCCACTTTCTTCTACCTTCTGCAACAGAGTCCAAATGTCTGGGTTAAGGTTTTATGCTCCTCTATAAGCTCCACTGGGGAACACCCACACACTCACAGATCTCCATTCACCAGCCTTGCTTGAGTTTTGGCTCACAATAAGTGTAGGTGTTGAAAGTGATAAAAAATTACAGTAAGTAGGACAACGGGCTATGCAACAAAAACACGAGCTGTGCTTCTAGTTTCCCTCTGATAGTCATGAATACATGAGCACATTTATCCATATGCTTATGTATTAGGCGCCAAACAACAGAAGAAGGAAAAAAAAAAAGGCATTGTTTTAAAAAGATTGTAGCACTTTGGTGATTGCCAAATGAGCCGTCCCTACTGTGGAGGGTAAAACACACAGTCCTCTAAGGAATGAAACTCAGTCAAGATCAGAGGAATGCTGAAGAGATGACACACTGATCTGGACATACTCAACATCCAAACACTTCTAACAGTAGTTGTATATCAGCTGACTGTTAAAACACAATTAACCAATTGAGTTGAGTATTAAGACTGAAAGTAACAGACTATTTAATACAGCTGTGGCCAGAATTTACAAACACTCATGGGCATGAACGTCATTTTGCTTGGAGGCTTTCAATGAATTATATGAACTGTTCTTTTCCCAGGGTGGAATAATTATAAATCATAAAATGTCAATTATTTAAAAAAACAAGAATTGGGTTTGAATTTATTTTTGTTTTGTCCCTAATCTACACACACATTCCCCTAAGTTTTTAATAAATGTTGCTAAAGCTTCTATAATATATTTGAACTTGATTTGGCCAAGGTTTATTAACTCCAAGTTAGTGATCATAAATAAACAAGTGTCAGATACTGCAGAAGTAAAAGGCCTTTTAGTAAAACCTTGCAAATCACGAGTTTTATAACAACACAAACAAAACTGTTTTGGTGAACTTCAAAACCAAAAAATACAGTTGATAATCACATAAAAAAGTTGCATTTAATAAGAGTTGTCAATTTAAAAGTAAATGTCGTCATAAAAGTAAATAAATTAATACAATGCAATAATAATTTGCTTAAAGTCTAGTTAAAACAAAAAAATCCCATATTTTATTACACCATAAAAATTTTGGACTAAATTACCGTATTTTTCATACATAAGGTGCACCGGATTATAAGGTGCATTAAAACAAAACAGTCAGATAAGTCAAACTTTATTCAACTCATTCACAATAACAACATAAAATCAGTTCGAGGTCAGTAAGCACAACCAGAGTTAACATAAGGCTCACTGTCGATTTTTGAGAAATTAAAAGAATTTTAAGTGCGCCTTATAGTCTGAAAAATACGGTAACAGAAATGTTCTTTGTTGTGTGCATCAGCATAAAGAGGCACTTTATTTTATGTCTTTAAAGGTTTTAAAAACACAAAGAAAGAAATGTACATTAAGAATTAGGATAATGATACAGAAATTCAACCTTCAAATGACTTTCAGAATTTCCAAAACCTACACAGATTTCATCAAAACAAGAATTGCTTTTGTGAATTCTGTGAGTTGGTTGGTTTGGAATAATTTTTATCTTGAGGACTGTCCCTCTCCTCTCCTCTCCTCTCCTCTCTCATTCCCGCCTGCTGAGATGTTCCAGCAAACATGCGGGCCTTGGATTTGGCAGATTACATAATTGGAAATGTTAATGGTGAATATTAATCCACAATGGCCCATATCGGGTTTTATAAGCCAGCTGATGGCGATGTGCAGAATCTGCTCAGTGAGAGCACAGTGCCTGAATTATTTCATGCACATTTGTGAGAAATATATTTTTACCTTTGACTCATTTAAGGCTGTGCCAATGTGCAGATCAAAGAGAAAAGCTCTTAGAAAACCAGAAAGCTTTTGGTCTCCTTCGTATCAGAAGTGCAGTCGGTGGTAATTAGCTAGCTGAGCAGCGAAGCTACTGTGCAGCTCTGACTGAGCGTGCACCATGGCAACACACAGGGCTGTTCTGAGCACAGCCTGCTCTCTGCTTTCCTTCCCTCCCTCCTCTTTCTCCATTTCCCTTCCTCTTTTAACTCGTTCTTCCCTTTCTTTTCACCAAACCTCTCATTTATTCATCTCGGTTCTTTATTTTTGTTCAGCTGCTCGTTTCTGCCTCTGCGCAAATCTCTCCCGTGCGTTTTGTCCTCGCTTGCATCATCACAGGCCAAATCGACGCAACATAAAAGACACTCGCGGGCGCTCGTTCGGCGAGGGCTCGGCGCTGTCGCTTTCCTCGACATTCTGGACGCACAGACTGAGGATTTCTACGGCATATGTCTATCAGTATGATGTCTTTATGCTTTCTAAATTTACAGAACAGCAAAACGTATCAAAAATCGTGCAACCATCCACTGAAAAAACACCCAGGCTCAGTGTAATTAAAATTGTTTGCTGGAGTAGAAATTTCAATCATTATTGTGTTCCTGGAAATATTCACTCTACGTCAATAAAACGTATTGCTCAGGTAGAAGTCAGGCAGATTAATGTTACCGTTTGTCACCAAACATCAGCTGAATTCAATGCTGCAGAAGTGCAGTACGGATGATGGAAGATGTGTATGCATTTTGGGTTGAATTCAAATAACTTTCCTCTAAATTTTAAAACAAGGGATGCTGTCAGGCCTTCTAGATAAAGAATCATGAGGGCAAAAGTGGGGCAAAACCAGTGGATGAGAAATAAAGAAAAAATAAAGAAATGCTTACTGGTTGTAGAATAGGTGGCCTCCATGCATTTGCATGGAAGCAGCAATGCACTGCTCTCCTATGCATTGCAATGGCAGCCCCCAATAAAAGCTGTACTTGCAGACATAATTTAATGCTCAAGATAAGCTGTTTCTATGCACTTTGATAATCATAAGCTAAACCAAAAAAGCAACTCGGATCTTAAATTTTAGCTGTTTGCAAGACAACAAACGTATGTTATTTACAATATGTCGTAGTGTCAGCGCAAGACACCTAATCCCTAATTGCTCCACGGGCACTTACTTAGCTGCCCACTGCTCCACCTGGGTGTATCCCAAGTGCGATAGGTTAAATGCAGAGAATCAGTTTCACAATTGTATGGGAACATGCAATAATGACAACACATAGCACTTATATAGGCCTGTCGTGATAAACAATAAATCAATCGCATGATGAATGAAAATTATCGACATCATTTTCGTTTATTGTCTTCCTCGTTTCTTCATGTCTCTCTCTTTCTACTGAAGACACTGGATGACACAAGACAACTCCGGTGCTCTTCACTGACCCCTCCCTTTCTCTTTCAAATCTATTTTAACCATCCAAAATCACATTTTTTGATTGTTAAAAACAGCTAAGCTATGAGCTAAGCTAACAGGCTGGCCTCTGGGAAGCATCCTCCATCTTGTTGAAACTCCAAAATTCACAGTTGAAATTTGTGCCTTTGTGTAAAAAGTTGTTTTTCTCTGCAAAAAGAAGCTGAAAACTTGTTTACTGATTTTCTTATTAAAAGCTTTGTGTGATAAATGCTATGCTAAAGAGCTTAAACCACCACGAGCGTCTGCCATTTTGAGAACTAGAAAAAAAGAAAGGAGAGACAGCCCATGTTACGTCAAGGGGCCTCCCTCCCATTTTTCTTAAAGAGACACGCTGCTCACTCCCTCACTATCCATCCTTTGGTTCAAACAGTCTTACACTGCCATCAAGTGGTAAAAAAAAAGGTACTTCACACAAAATTAACCAACATTTCTTCTTAAGTTTGACAATAATTACTAATTATTGTCAAATTTCAAACAATATTTTCGTTTATCACAATAATTTCTGAGACAGTTGATCACCCAGCAAAATTAGTTATCGTGACAGACCTATTGGCAGCATAATGAAAGACTTCTGGAACAACATACTTTAGACAGATGAGACAAAAATAGAGAGCCTCGTCCATAATACATAGCAGCATGTTTGGAGAAAACCATACACACCAACTCAAACATTTCATACAAACTTTAGGCACAGAGGTGGAAGGCTTTTCATTTGGGCTTGTTTTACAGCCACAGGACCTGGACACCTTTCAGTCAATGAGTCAACCATGAACCCATCTGTAGACAAATTACTCTAGAGTCAAATGTGAGGCCAGCTGTTCGACAACTGAAGTCTGGACTGAACTGGGTCATGATGCAACAACAATCCCAAACATAGCAACAAATTAAAATAATGGCTGAAAAAAGAAAAGAAACAATGCGCTGCAATGATCCAGTCAAAGTCCAGATTTAAAATGCTGTGGTGGGACCTTCAGAGAGCTGTAGAGTGACCAATAAACCTCAATGAACTGAAGCAACACTCAAAAGAAGAGGGGACCAAAATCTCTCCACAACCATGTGAGACACTGGTAAACCATTACTGAGTTATTGCTGCTGAAGGAGGTCCTACAAGCTGCTGGATGAGTGGCTCAATGCAGTTTTCACACAGTTTCTGTTAGGACTTTGCTTTTGACTAGTGAGATAAAGGTCAAACACAATACAAAGCAGGCTGCTCTCAGGTCAAATTGCACACCTTGTAGAAGAGAAGAATACGTGTCTAGGATCTTTAGAGAGGAGAGGAGCATCTGGAAGTTTCTGTAGCCACAGCCCCAGCCTTTGTCCCCAACAGAGGAGCTGTAGTGATCAGTGTCGGCACTCAGCCACACATGGACATCCTTACATTCAGTCTGGTAGAAATCATACAGAGCTCTGTGGATACCTGCACACAGGAGGACAGAGTGTACATTAGGAAACAACAGAATAGGCATGATGCCGTCTGTCAATCAATCCAGCACGCTCAGCAGCAACTGACCAAACGGCGATCGTAATTTGTCCCGAAGGTAAACGCCCCTTACCTGCAGGAGCTGCACCCCCTTTTCCTCCGACAACCTTGTCAGGGTTTTGCATTACAAATGCTTTGTGGTCAAAGGGATTTTGTGAAAAATCATCAGAAAAAAATGGTTAAACGTTGTCAGTGGGGAACATGTAATTCAGACAGTGTTGCCATGAGTGTTTAGAGGATGGAATAGTTTAATTCCTTTTCAAAACCTAAACTGAGTCTGGAACATTTTACAAGATGGTTAAAAGCAGTCGGTCGACCCCATGATCAGCTGAATACAACAGTTATAAACAGGAAGTACCACTTGTTCATGTGTACAAGGTAATTGCAACACTTGTTCTCCTCAAGGGTGGACGTCTCCTCTCCGTCTCCACTTTGCTTTTGCTCTGTCTTGTCTGTGAAACTGCTTGAGAGCCTCTCTTCTACAAAATCGTCCGAATCATAACTATGGACTTCAGTTTGGTCAGTTGGTCCCTCAACACAACTGATAACATTTCTTAAAAAAGGTGAGCCGATTTGCCCTGTTGACATGCACACAGCTGGATATCTCATTGACTTGGAAGACTTGATGATGTGTCTATCTCTGCTGTCATCTGTGGATCTTA
>JARVGQ010001175.1:14928089-14947231 GCA_031762355.1 Hypsolebias martinsi | reverse complement strand
CTCCATTTACAACGAGTCTGAAGGAGCTGAGTTGTAATTCAGGGAATACAATTGTGGAATTGTATTGATATCACCATAAAATTTTCTAAAACAATTTTTATGTTTAAAAAGATGATTAAGTTAAAGTTGTTAGGAAAGTATGATACCATGTGAAGAATGTCTAATGTTTTTTTGTTTTCACTTTGGGGTTCAAGCCTGAGTTGTTTTTTTGTAGTTATTTTATTGTATTTTTTTAAATAAAGGGGCAGATATTCTTCTTCCTGCACCCTTTTCATTCAATGTTTTTTTTCTTTTTTTATGAATTTGTTTTGTTTATTTTGTTTCTCTTAAATTAATTAATACATTTAAAAGAAATTGACAAAGTTGAGAGTTTTATGTTTATTTGACGGTGATTTCAAAAAATTTTAAAGGCTATGTACAAATAAAAGATGAACATTAATTTATTTGTACAGTTTGTACTGTTTTTCTGAGGCTTTTGTTTATATCGATATCGAATTATATCGTTATCGACCGAAATTAAAAAAATATATTGTGATAAAAGTTTTGGCCATATCGTCCAGCCCTATCTCCCTATGAACGTGATCTACACTTTTCATTCAACCTTTATTTAGACAGGTTAATCCCATTGAGCCTCAGGGACTCATTTACAAGAGCGACCTGGTGTTAAACAGTGACGACAACAGTGAACAACAAAGGCAACAATAGACAATCATAAAGGATGCGTACAAATTGAGAATACCAAGTGAAAATAAAATGATGTTTAAAAGAAAATGCAACAAAAAATAGCTTGGTTGTAAGGCAATGTAGAAAACTACACGTACTTTGGTTTTCCCATACCAAACAAAAGCATCCATGTTAGGTTATTTGATGACTTTAAATTGTCCCTAGGTGTGAGTGAGAGCCTGATAGTTTAATTTGTCTCTATGAGTTTCTGTGATGGACAAGTCCAGGGTGTCCCCCTGCCTTACGCACAGTGACTGCTGGAGAGAGGCACCAGCTCCATGTGACCCGGAAAGGAGAAGTGGGTAAAGAAAATGGATGGATGGATGGATGAAATATGCACCACATGTAGTAGAGCGAACTATTGAAAAAGTTTGTCTTGAATAAATCAACAAATATTATTGCTTGCTTCTTGTCTCTAAAATAAAGACCTAATGAATAAAACTTCTTGTTGCATCCAACTCCAACAAGAATCAGCAAGTTTATCATAATTAGAGGCTATTTGCTGATTGAACTGCAAACCACAAACTCCAACATGAAAACAAATTTGCGACACGTTTGCTCATGTACAGAAAAAAAAAAAAGACAGTTATATGAAAATGAAGTTAGTTTTGATCCGAGTTGGAAAAGGGGTTTGTTACATTGTGAGGAACTATTAACAAAAATGCAGACACAGAGGAAAACAAGAAAGTAATAAAATCTGTGAAAACAGTTCAGGAGTAGACGTGTTTCACCAACGGCGTAATAAAATGTGCAATATTAAGCTGGGACTGCTTGTGTTGTTTATTTCATGACATAGTGAGAGCATGCTCTTCTTTCTCCTTCTGTAGCCGAAACTTGGAGACGTCGCTTTCTGTTTTACTAAACTCAGCGAGCAGATGGGATCAATTTTCACAAATAGGAATGACAGATAATAGGTTGGGGGGGGACATGTTTAGAGATAATTTGTGGCTCGGTGTACATATAGCAGGCTTTCGTCTGGATTATGTTAGCTGTCAGTTTAGAGGGGGGAAACAGGAAGTTCATGTGAGCCAATTATATGTAGACTGAACACAGAGATCACATGACGAGCAGATTATTCACTGATAAGAGCTTAAAATGGCTGTTCATTTAAATTATGTCAATATGCAATGAAATTACACTGTAAACACCATTAACTGTAGCAAAAATCGCATAAAAACTACTAGCTTTATAAAAATGCTACTACTATTTTTTTAACTAACTAAATAACTTTGATTGGGAGTTTTAAAATGAATAAGCCATTAAAATACACGTTTTTATTGTACGTCTGTCTTAAAACAATGAATGTCATCAACCTACTTTATTGTGGTTATTTAAAATTGTTCATGTGAATGAAATAAACACTTCGATCATTAAACTATTATTACAAGATGGCAAGAAAATTTAACATTTTTGCTTTTTCCTAATACTGTACATAGAATAATTTAAAAACAGGGTTCAAAATCTCAAACATTCTAGAAATAATAATGTTTTGGTTTTGTGTGGCATAAATAATGATACAAACATTTTAAAAGGGGGACGTGTGGTAAGATAAAATTAATCCAATTAAAAATTATCAACTTAAACTGTAAAAAAAAAAAAAAAAACTGATGTGAAAGCAACATATCTTATCATGTGAACTCTAAAATGTGATAAAGATTCATAAAAGTTCACATTAAAAATGTTTTATGCTTTTGTTGGCTGAAAGCGGGTTCAGTGCAGTTCCGTCCTCTCCAAATGCTGCTTCACACCTCACATTAAAAAATAAATAAATAAAATCAAACCTTTGATTTGCACGCAGTTTGAAGAACAAAAGGCCAAGGCAAAGAAAAGAATGCTAGAAGCGAAGAACAATGCACAACAGAGCACACACATACACAGAAATGATAGGCCAGACCAAATGGCTGAAGGGTTGCTTGGAGAATGCATCTGACAGAGATGACAGTCAGAGCTACACATGGTAAGAAATGCACTGCGCAACTCCATACATGCACACACACTTTGTAAGCACACACACTTTTAGAAAATGGACGACAAAACAAGGAAAAAAAATCCTGTTTTGGAACAATGATTTCCCAAAGAAAATGTTGCTCACTGTGAGCAGCTCGATTGTTGCTCTGCTACTGTCAGAACTAAACTACGAAACCGTCCAGGGGTCATGAGTAGAACTAAAATTTTACGTTGTACTAATCTATTCAGCTGGTGTTGTGCTTATTTTTGTTTTCAGTTTGGTTGGGGAAACAGACTGGCATACATGAGCCGAGGGTTTAAGAACCGTCTAAAAAATACTAAATCTGGCTGCAATAAGCAATAACAGGACTGTTTGTGTTTTTACGTCAAACATTTATGAATCAGACGCACATACTTCACTGAATTTAAAAAAATTTAAAATGTAATTAAAAAAAACTTTTGTTCTTGTGCTACATTTTGGACGGTGACTAAATATTTGTTCAGCTTAAAGTATGACTTGTGTTGATTAAAACTGGTCTGTTTTTCTGCAGTTGAAATAAAGATGTAGCTTTATGCTGGGTTGATGACTTGTTTAAAAGTTAGAGAACCAGGCAGCCAAGCAGTGATCTATGCCTTGCTATCAAACCGTTTGATCTCTGTCAGCAAATCTGTGCACAGTGACCTGTAAAACTGATGGAACTAATTCTTATGACATTAAACATTTTTCTACCATGACCTCTGAGGGGCTCCATACAAAACTGAATTAAACCAGTGGAAAACCCCTATTTATATTGTAAATCTGTGTAGGCTAAAACAGGGAGTTAAAGTGCAAGTGTACACATGTATAAATAGAGGCAAAGGTATAAATTAATTAATTTAACCTTTATTTATACAGATCAAAAAGGTTATATAGTATAAGGTTATAAAGTTAAATTTAGTTCATTTGAAGACATCAAAAATCAATATGAAACCAAAATATTTGGTAAATAATTTGCCCTTTTGATCAATAAAAGTGACTTTTAATTACAGATGGGGATTGGTTCCAAAAAAGGGAACAAGTTATCAATGATAGTTATGTCTTTAATAACAACATGAAGGGACAAAAAAATACAAATGTGCAAATTACATTTTTCCTCAAATTGTTAGCTTTAGTGTCATTGTATTGCAGAGTCAATGTCATCTCTATACAACAGACATACTGCTCCTCAGATTATTTTTTTTAATTTGAGCAAAATCTCATCTCATTTACCAACCCATTTAATTTATTTCATCTTTTACATTTTAATAAACAAGAATGAATTACTGTAAATTTAACTAAACATCTCCTGCAAATGCGCTAAATTACGGTAAGTCTATTTCAGGTGGGAAAAGATGATGCCTTTTGAGGTACAGCAAGGCTTTTAATGTGAAACGTCTGAGCAGGAAGTAATGGGCAAGACAGTAATACTGTAGTAATTTAAAAACTGCTAAGAAAAACAGGTTTCACATGAACGTTTTAGTGATTTTAATAAAACCGTGCATTCAATTTAAATAACAGCTAATCTGAGGTAAATTGAATAAAAGAAAAACATACTTTAAATTATTCCAATGAACTATTATGTAACTAAATTAAAAAAGTGAAAAAGTAAAAGCAGATAAAAGGCAAGAAGAACATTTATCGTTCTGGCATGGACAAAAATTGTATGGTTACTGCTTTAGGCAGGACTGACCTCCTGTACCAGATCTAACTGCAGAAAGGGAGAATAATCTACTCTGCTGATTTTGTCTAATAGGGAGAGCAGCTTGTGCACAACCTTTTTGCTATCAGCCATAGGGGATCTGTAGCAGACCCAAGCACAGAGCCTTTTTAATTAGTTTGTTCAGTTTTTTATGCACTGTGTGACTGATGTGAATTTCTGAGACAGAACAAAGGTTCACCCTGATACAAACAAAAGTCTGGCTGGCGTAAATACAAAGCCTCACTGATCAGAAAACACTGATCAGCGACTAGCAGTGTGTTCTTCTACTATGCTGTCAGTTTTGAAGGCATGAGATTTTTTTTATTAAGTCTGATATATATATTTTTATACTGACTGTTTGGGATTTATTTTCCTTATTGTAAAGAGTTACTAAAATAACAGCTGATGTGACAGTTGAATAAAAGCATTGCTGAAAGCACCCACACACCCCCACAAAACTGAAGAGGAGTCAGAAGGCTTTGGGAACTAGCTCTTCAGCAGTATTGATTGCATGGACGCATATTCCATGGCAACATGTGGGTGATGGAACCGGTGCACTTTGCAAAGCAAAACATTTTCATATTTTTAAATAAAGTCTATCACAATGTGTGTTTTTTTTTATTAACTGCAGTGGAAGCATTTAGACAATTGTTGCCTGATTTGATATAAAAGCCTGTGTGTGTATCAGGAAATGGGACACTTCCATCGCTGATTCAGGAGTCCGGTCTGCCCTGCACAGCTCTGTCACATTTCTAGGCAGTCTCTACTGTGATCAGCAAAAAGCTCTGAATAAAACAAAGCAGACAAGCAAACAAACAGAATTCCCCTCCCTTCTGTTTTCCTCTTCTCTGTCTCCTGGCTGGCAGCGAGAGCCAGTGAGAGGAACAGGCGAAATGATGTGGGGCAGAACCCTGGCCGGGTCTCTGACAATGACCATATGGATCACAGGGACAGGCAGCCATGGCTTCCAGGAGGATACACACACCTCCACACTCAGTGTCTGCAACCGCAGGCTATTACACCTGTAACATTGTCTAAAACCTTCACAAACTATACATCACATCGCTTAAGTTGACTTGTAGTGATTAGTGAACTCCTAAACGAGCTTGTTGTTGCTGGAGAGGTAACACATTTCTCTAAATCCTGCATTTCGGACCTCTGTGCTGAAATAAAATGAGCAGATTCAGTTTGTGAATGCAACACAAGGGCAAAGGACAACAAAGCAACTGAGTGGAGGCTTTTAAATTAAATGTAGCAGGCTGGATTTAACACAGTTCAGGCTCCGGGTCACAGCTAAAGCTGTGCCCTGTTACGTATCAAGTTCTTCCAAGTCCCAAAATGACGACCTGCTCGTGTCTATATCACAATGATGTCAACACCAGACTGATCTCTTCTCACAAGCATCATCCCTTCATCCTCTCAAGGTAGAAAAAGCAAAGTTTTGGTAATGTGTACAGAAATATTTCAGAACCATGTCTCCCTCGTTCTACAGGGTATTGTCTATAATAGATAATCCTCTATTCTCACTGTTAAAGAATGCTCTGTGCTTGTGAACTGATGTGGGAGATTTAATATCATACAACAAAAAATAAATTCATGATCTTACGGGTAATTGATTTGAAGTTACTAAAATTATTGTTAGCATTTGAACTATAATGTTTCAAGCACATTTTCAAAATGCAATCTTCTTGATAAAAGATTATATTTTTTTCCTTTACAAATTTGCAAAAATTAATAATAAAAACTAGACAACAGATACTAAATGACAATCATCTACAAGGAAGATATTGACTTATCATTTCCATTACTGTACTTTGTTTTTGTTTTTTTGTTTTTTTTTGGGGGGGGGGTGTTTGACTATTGATTAGGACAACAGCACAATTTCATTCTCAGATATACTTTGTTGTTATTAACAATACATGTATAGTACATTGTATTTAATTTGCCCAGGAAATCAGAACTTCGATCTGGGAATTACTGCACACTCAATCTAACTTTGTTCCAGGTGCTGGTAAGAAAACAAGTGGGTTTTGCTAATTGTGCTCAGCAATACAACCTGATAACTTTATTTTTCTTCGGTTTATTCATTTAAACACAGTAAAATCTTCACTAAAAAGGTCTGACAATGTGTTTGAATCATTTAATGACACACAAACTGACAGAGGCGCTAATAAACAGTTTATGACTGTGCTTATGCTATGTTCAACTTACGGTCACATCTTGAATGTTGAAATGTTTCGTATTTTATCTAAAAAGCTTCTTCAGTTTGAGGAGCTGCAACAAAACTCAGGCTTATAAGCAGCACCTTCTCATAATGTACCAACCAGTTTGATGGTGACAGCCAAAACTAGTTGTTCACATGATAAAGGAGGATCATCAGCCGAACGACTGATGGTTAATAAACTGATGGCTGTTTGCTATTCGCAGGGGACTGGGTGATACTAGCAATAACAGCATTGTAAGAGGGGGACAGTTGGACACAGAGGCCTCCACCTCTGTTTATTGATGGACAAGTTCTCGTCACAAAGATGGCTTCCTTTGCTCCTCTCTCAAACCATCGTTCCTCTCTATTAAGGATGTGAACATCTTCATCCCTGAAACAGTGACCACTGGCCTGGAGATGAGTGTAGACCGCAGAGTCCTGACCTGATGATGTTGCTCTTCTGTACTGGGCCATCCTTTTGGCCAGTGGCTATTTAGTTTCCCAGATGTATAACTGATCCAGTTAGGATATCCATATTGCTCCAGGGCCTCTCGTGGTAGATTTCTCCTACTCCCTGTTTGTTGTTTGTGGGGATACTGTCTGCTCTATGGTACATTATCAGTACAGTACTAGTCCTGATGACTCCTGATGACTAACTTGTACTCCCAACTGGTCCTCCTTTTGTATGTGAAGAACTAGTTTTGAGCCGCTATGCAAAGGTGCTGCTTGTAAGACAGAATTTGCTACCAGCTACTCAGACTGAAGAAGTTGTTCGGATAAAAGACGAAACGTTTCAACAAAAATAATCTATCCAAAGGACCTGACTCAACCATGTTAGATTTGTCTACCTGGATTATTAAGCATGCATCAGAACACTGGTTCATAGCATTTTTTGTTCCAATACATTTGAACATTTTTATTTTTCATTTTATTTAAATGCCAAACCCAAGTACATCAGAATCTATCCCAAAAGAGGCAATTGAGTTGCACACCCTAAAAGAAAAACACAGACAGCTGCAACAGGAACATATTTGAGCTCAACGGTTATTGGAGGAGGAAACTGGAATGTTAGAACAAAGACTTAAGATAAACGCACCAACAAGGGACCCCAGAACTGCAACCACACACTACTTGAAGTCACTCTTAGGCAGGAGTTTACGATCTGTGGACAAACTGGAGAAACTTGTCAGAGGGACAAACTGCCATGCACAAACTTAATTAATCAGATTGAGTGTGGGCAGCATAAAGGACATTCTGAAACGGAGATTACTGAAGCTGTTATAAGGGCAATAAGTCTAGACCTCCACCTAAGGGAGATGTTTGAGATAAAAAAGATGAATGACACTCCACAAACTGAAAAACCATCCTCAGAGGTCATTTTAATGTGGACTCATCTGCAGATCTGCTCCATCGGTTGATGAATATCTCACAAGACCCAAGAGAATCAGGCCAGAACTTCTTGTTTCGGGCAATTGAACTGAAAAAATAAAATAAAAAATAAAAATCTGATGAGGATGAACATGAGTACTTTAGCCCAGAGCTAATTCAGAGAAAATTCCTTCACTCCATAGACATAGGACTGTTAAGTGATGCAGTTAAGTTTCAACTCAAGCCATATCTGCAATCCTGATGGAAAAGATGAGGAGCTGATTGAGCACCTGAGTGAGGCTGCAAAAATTGGTCAACAATGACAGCTAAAACTGAGGAAAGTAGCTACAAGTAGGACTCCAAGACTCAGTGAGGTAGAGGGGTACCCCCATAACTCCCAGCTACCTAGTAGAGGAGAAACTGATATCAACGAATGAATAGAGACTTTAAACAGCAGAGAGGCAGATAAAAAGACAAAGAAGAATAAGGAGTGAAACATTATGCACACAGACACAAGCCAACCCATAGAGGGGCTAAAAGATGAAGTGCTGGACATAAAGAAAATTGTGCTACAGACAGTGGATGTTAGTAAGACAAATCAAACCGAGCAACCTGCTACTACCAGCTATAGAAAACCTAGCAGTTGCAAAAGCATTTCAGGAAATCCAGCTTGGTGAAACCTACGGACAATGTTACAGATGTGGCCAGGAGGAGCACCTATGCAAAGACTGTCACCAGAATCAAAAGAAGCAGGAAAATGGGAGGGCTGCTGAGCTGAGACCCTCATTAGCCCACAACTACTTCTGTAGTCACACAAAGCAGAACACTGTCCCCCATGACACTTCTTCCCATGTTTCAACAGTCCTAACCACTTCTGTACCTGATTAGAAAGAAATGCATAATCCATTGCAATCTGGATGGGATTCCAGCAGAAGCATTATGGGACATAGTGCTCAGGCATGTCTCATTAATGAAGAATGGAAAAAAAAAAAAAAACTTGCCACATCATACAGTCTTTGATGTATAGTTATCGTATTGGCTTTGTACATATAGTTTACTGATGAACAACTACAGTCAGAGACACTGATAGGGCTAGCTGCAAACCAGACAAAAATCCCATTTTTGGCTTGGGTGGAAGTAGAATTCAAACTAGGCAAAGACTTCACTCCTACAGAGCCACTTGTTACCCATTTTGTTGTCCAGCAACTCAAATGTAACAGAACAACTCATAATTGACTACAATGTGATAGAGGAAGTACAGTACTGTATTAAGAGGTGGGAACAGGCTATGCTCAAAGTCACAGACCATTCAAAACGTGTGGGGCATTTTCAGTAACATTCAAAACAGCACAGGCAATGCTTACTCTAATCCAGACACCAGATAGTACACATGGTAAATGGACTGTACTTATATAGCACTTTTCTATCTTATCAAGATACTCAAATTCCTTTACACTACAATCTGTGCCCTCATTAACCCAATCATACAGCACTCTACTACATTGCTACAAAGCTAATCTGAATCTGTAGAGATTAATCAGTGCTTTATCACATTTATACACTGATAGGACACACATCTGCGGCAATGAGGGGTTCAGTGTCTTGCTCAGGGACACTTCAGCATGTGACTTGCTGGTGGAATCGAACCCCCAACACTCGCATTGGAGGACAACTGCTCTAACTACTCAGCCACAGCCACACTAAAGTGCTAGGTATGCAAGAATGGTGCCCACAGAAAAAAAGATCAAGTCAACTTAGCCAATGAACAGGTCACTATTCTTTGTGTTAAATTTAATGCAGGGACCCAGTTCAAAGGTAAGGAACTTCTCTTAGTCCATTGGGAACAACCTACACTAACAGAGGATATCACTATTGAGGAGAGTCTCATAACTGTTCTTGATGATAGGTCTAGCTATGTGTCAATTCCCATAGCTAACACAAGCAAGCAGGATGTCACATTAAACCAATGTACAGTTTGGGGTCAATTACAGACAAGTAAGACCACTTATAGAACCAAACAGGTACACATAGATGAGAGAGAAAAACTGCAAGACATGGTATTGAGAGGCAAATCGCAAACTCAGTAGCAAAGTCAAGTGGAAGATGACACTACAACATGCAGGAGCCGCTTCATTGGGATCACCCAGTCAACCTCAGTTAAGTGAAGCCCCAAAAGAGACAGTGAGACATCTACAGAGGGAAGTGTCATGCATTTGCTTACAATGAAGATGTTGGCTCAATTCCATCCTTAAAGCTAAACATCCCTACAGGATACCACATCAGTGAAGAAAAAAAGAGAAACACAGGAAAATTACACAGAGTATGTTTAGAGTGGTGGTAAATAATACAACAAGCCTCCAAAACAATTGCCTCCAAAAGAGCTTCTCGAGAAGTGGCCAGGGAAAAATGAAAGTATGACAAACGAGTCTACGCAGCTGACCTTCAGCCAGGTGGGAGAGTGCTGGTCTATAACTTATCAGAAAGAGGAGGTTCTGATAAAATGAGATATTGAGAAAGTAAAGTTCATGTGGTGGTAAAGAGAAGAAGCGGTGACAGCAGTGTATGAGGAAATGCCACAGGGAGGGGGCCAAAAGTTGTGTGTTACATGGAAACCACTTGCTTCCATGCAATATCCTACCTCTTGACAAGCCTGTTGTGCCCAGAATACAGGAAGGGAAAAGGAGTTGGACAAAGATGAGGCAAAAGCAATACTGCTCAGATGTTCCTCAGGAAGATTCAGACAGTGAAAGCACTGTAGATGTTGAACTAGTGCACTGATATACATGCAACCAGGGGTCAAGTCAGAGAACCATCTACATGAACCCAGAGACAGAGACATCCATACCTGGCTTGGGAAGGCAAGACAGAAAGTCAGAACAACAGGAAGGGTAAGCTGGCATCATGGACATCATGTCATTAGGTGAAGAAGAGTGAAATGCTGCCAAGCCTGGAGAAAGTCTACCAGAGTAATTCAAGGAACCAGCAATGGAGGAGGATGACAACCTAATACTACAGCCTGGGACCAACTACCCATGAATAGAGAGACGGTGCCCCAAGATGCGGAACTACGGAACTTTGGATGGTGCTGACAGCCTTCAAGTAAGTATGCATCCTGTTTTCAAATTACTGTGGTGTCCTTGGAGTACTCTGGACATTGAGATAACAAATAAGACTCACATTGTAGAAAGATATCACTGAAAATTTGGACTTATGGACAGCACTGACCTTGGCATTAATGAATAAACTGAATCCAAGTGCAGTTGAAAACTGAGAAAACTTTGTGAAAACAATTGACATGTATGGTAAACAGAAAAAAAGGAATTAGTAACAAACTAAAGGAACAGAGACTAAAATAAGTCATGTTAAAATTGAGTGCTAATCTAGACTGATTTAGTGTTTACAAAATGGAATGTACAGTATACCATTCTTACCTGGATCTGTTAAGACATGACAGTTAAAAACAGCGGTAGAGAACGTTATACGTGGTATAAACGTGGGTTGAAGCTATTATTCTGATTATTCCATTGATTTCATTGATTGATTTGTTTTATTATAGGTCCTTGTCCTTGTCCTTGGAAAGTATTTCTGTTATGCCATTGTTGGATGTAATGTGTGACTGTTTCAATACCATTATTGATAATTTTGAAAACTGACCTAATTTCACTAATGTTGCTAATGCTAACGCAATATGAGCATGCAGGTGATATTGGCAATGAGACCTTGTGAGGAAACCCTTTAGTACAGACTATGTTTCATGTCGCTGATTTGAGAATATATGTTGAATGTGTCTTGCATGTATTTGTATGCGAATGAAGTTTATTAGTTACTAAGAGTTCATAAGTCTGCGTAATGTTGGGAATTGTTTATTTTTGCTGGCTGAGCAAAAAACAAAAATAGTTCACAGTTTACTTAACACAGGCTGAAGCCACTGTTGTGATTCCAATGATTTTATTTATCAATTTTATTACAGATTAAAATGATATTAAATGTGTAACACCAATTGTGACTCTGTGTGAAGTCTTTCTGTGCCATGTTACAATGGTAAAAAGAAAGTGTATCCTTTTTCTGTTGCAAAGTTTGATATTACCAAGAAATAACCAGATAATCCCACATCCTAATCAAGTTTTTAAATTAGGAAAATCCAATATCCAGTTGTTTTATACAAAATGGAATTGTCATTTTTATTTAACAAAACTAAACTAAAATGCAGGAGTAGTGTGTAAAAGTCAATTAAAATTTGATTGAGGAAATTTATTTACATGTGGAAAACGTTTATGAACAGCTGCTAAAGACCTAATAACAGGTCATCTCAGTAAGTTCAGACTGAAAAATGTGCAAACCTTTGAGTCATTCCAAACACCTCCAAGGTACTTCACAAACTTTACAGGCCCCAGTGTAACTGCTTCAATTAAGGGCAATAAAAATCAAGCCAGAATAATGACATATGAGTTGTACTGTTTAGGAAAATTACCAGGAGAAAGCCTCTTTTCACTAAAAATACACCAGCCTTAATTTGCAACAAACATCAAAACATTTGCAACAAACATCAACACCTCTAGAAGATGTAATGGGCAGAAATCTGGCTCAAACAGAACAGTCTAGCTTTAATGCACAGAACAAAAATTAATTTAAAAAAAAAGTAACATATTTACATCAGCACTTCATACTAACTGACAAAGTGGAAAAAAGCTGCTTCTGGCTTATCGTGTAGCCACAGGACCTGTGCTCCTTGCAGTTATTGAGTCAATCATTATCTTCTTTTATACCAAAGTAGTACAGAGTCAAATGTGAGGCCATCTGTCCAACAGATGGAGAGCTGGAGTTTATTAAAGACTAAAGTTAGTTTTAAGCTGCACATCAATAAATCTGACAGAATGGATAAAGAACAGTCAAGTTGTTACAATGGTTCATTAGGATCTCAATCCTCAACTCAAAAGAGATATTAGGAAAGTTGAACATCAACAAATGCTCATAAATTTAAGTGAACTGAATGAAGCAGAATTGTTCCGAAAAGTGCATCAAAATTTCTTCATGACAATGTGAGAAACTGATAAAGCCATAAAGAAGACAATTACATCAAGTAATTGTGGCTAAAGCTCAGAAAACAGTATAATGTATGTGGTGAAGCTTAAGAAATAATTCAAATTGGGTCATTTTGTTGTGTGGTATCTCTGTTTGGGATGTACATGGCACTTTAGAGTTTAATTTTCAAAGTACTTTAAAGACAATACAATGAAAAATGCTGTTGACTCAGGGTTGTGTGCTAATTTTACCATCAATAAAATGTCTCAAATTTCACTCAGGTTGAGCCACAATGACAGTCAACATCTTAATATATAGTGAAGCTGTCCAATCAGGGCAGACTGAGCCTTTCCTTGAAGGAAGTGTTTTTTCTTATGTCTAATTTAGTTAGTTAGTTACTTAGCACACTATTGGTCACTTTAGAGGAACATTAAAAATCCTAAATGGTTCAGGATTGGACCTTGCAGAAAAAGAAACTTTATTCTTGTAGAAGAAGAAAAAATGTAAATACAGTATGTGGAAATAAAATCTACCAAATGTCCAACAACTGGACAGTATTAATATCAATCAATTAAAGAAACAATAAAAATGTTACCCGTAACTGCAAGTCAACGGAACAACTTCTGAAAAAGACAGACACATGACCAAACAGCAACAAATTTTACTTTAATACGGTACTTGTGTCACAAATAGCTGAAACTGTGGTAAACTCACTGAAATCTCAGATGTTACATTTTTTTCTAGTGGTTGAAGTCACTTGACCTAAACAAAAAAAGTTGGAAACACTTCTACATTTTTATTGGCTCATCTTAGAGATCCAGCTTAGCTTTAATCCACGTGCAACGCAGTATCATCCGTTCTATAGCATTTGTTTTGAACAAAAATAAGTTTTAGGGAAAAAAAAAAATCAGGTTTATCTATTACTTTTTCTTTACTTGAGCTACATTAACTTTTTCTTTTTTATTCTACACTGTAAGAACGTTTGCAAACAAACTACATCACTGATTTTATTGCTGAACAAACAGAGCTCTCAGTCAATGAAAAATATTAATGAACTACAAATATGTTTTGAAAGAAATGTAAATTTTGTCTTCAGAACAGTCTGTGTGCAAAATGATTAGGTAAATGTTATGTGTTAAATTACAAGTCAAATACATCACAGGGGTGTATTTTTTTCCCCAACACCCTTGTTTACGCTTGCTATTTATAAGTGTAAGAAATATCTACCACAAAATGACAATTAACAAAAAAAAAAAAAACCTAAACATTTTTTATTCATTTTATATATTTACAGTCCAGCTGTGTTTCCTGTTAACAAGTTTGTATGTGGTGCAAATGACAAATAAAGAAACGAGTCTAACTCCGATTTTCTGACTCTTTATGGCATGTTCATGGTTAAGTTAGCATCTATGCAAATTGTTAGTCAACAGAATGGGATTATTAGGACTTTTTGACATTCGTTATAGTGAACTTTAATAGACAAAAAACATTTAAGAATAAGTGTTTATTTACTGTATGTAAAATCAGCCATCGTCATTCAAAGCTATTTTTTGAAAAGGAAAAGTTGTTATAATTTAAAGGGAATAGATATTTTTGTTAAAACCAAGTATAGAACCAGTTTAAAGGGTAGGTCGACTTCAATAAGAGGAATAGATCTTTGGAATGGTCTGGAGGACAATATAAAAAAAGCGAAGTCAATAGTAATATTTAAGAAAATGATTAAAACTGTCTTGTTAAAGAGATATATTTAAGTTGATTCTGATTCAATAAATCCTAATATGTAATTTAAATAGACTACTGTATATACTTTTTGTATTACAATAAGCAAATCAATGTTTGAAATGATTGTTTGAATTGTTTGTTTCAGAAGGAGCAGAAATGATAAGAAATGTTTTCTTCTTCTGCTTCCTTTCATTTTATGTTGGGTTTTTTTTTTTTTTTCGACTGTATATAAATTGTAATTGTTTTTTATATGAAATGAATCAATTATACTACTACTACTTCTACCCAGAGTTTGGTATTGGGAACGGAAAAAAAATAAAATAAAATAAAAAAAACGGTGGATCGGTGCATCCCTAATTAAAATGAACTGGTTGAGCTTGCGTTTGTAAAGTAGTGAATATTTCTGGTACATCATCTGCAGAACTGGTCTGTCCCACAGGTGCTGTGTCATTACTCGTTTCTCTGGATAGTAAACATGGGTCTTAGACTCCTGAGTCAGGATCATTTCTTTAAGTCAGTGGTCCCAAAAGTGGGGGGGCGCAGAACCACTGCAGGGGGTGCGTGGTATGACTTAATGAAAAATAACACGTTTGGACACTGCTAGCATAATGGACAGGTTTTTTTGGGGGGCTTTCACATAAACCCAAGGCAAAAGATGAACCGTCACCAAATATGCTTCTAAAACAACTTCCCTCCAAGTCAAACTGTTTGATGAAGCATATCTTGCCTTTAGCGTCACCTGCCCAACAGTAGGTAATTCAGAGACTGCGGTGTTTTCGTCTGTCTTCAAAGTGCTAGCTTGTGACAGTTTGAAGCCCAACAAGCAAAGATGCTACTTAGAGAAAAAATATCCAGAGCACAAAGTCAAGTGAGTTCCCATTTTTAGACAAAAACTCAAACTGCCGTGCTCAACAGGGTCTCTTTACTAAAGCAGCATCCGTGCCGACAAAGGTTCACCTCCGCTCATATAAAGTTGCCTAACAAGTGGCACAGAGTAAGCTGCATAAAACTGCAGAGGAATTAATACTTCCCTGTGCTATAGCTATGGTTTCAATAATGATTGATGACACAGCAGTCTGCAAACTACGAGCTATTCCTCTGTCCAGTATCATGAGCAGGCACATTTATGACAAGTCAAAGGACGTAGAGGAGCAGCTAAATGATAAGGTGCCTGACAGCCACCACTTTTCTCTGCAGATGGATGAAACCACTGACAGTAACAAAGACTGCTTACCGATAACTTATGTCAGGTTCATAGATGGAGATGAAATGAGGAATTGCTTTTCTGCAAACAAGTCCCCGGCAGAGCCGCTACACTAGAACTGTTTAAAACCATCGACTCTTACTTGAAAGTGGCCAGTCTGAAATGGGAGGGCTGTGTGGGGATCTGCACTGACAGCAGGCTATGGCTGGGAGACGAGGAGGGTTGCAAGCGCTCATCAAGGGTGTTTCCCCCAACACACTGCGAAGCACCGGAATCTAAACAGCTGAGACCCAAACTGTATGATGTAATAATCAATGTCATTGCCACAATAAACTACATCAAAACACAACCTGTCAAAACCTGGATTTTTTCTGCACTGTGCGAGGAACTGGGCTCCGATCACACAGCTGTTCTGTTTCATGACGAGTCCCGATGGCTGTCATGTGGAAAGGTGCTGTCCAGGCAGGGTCTTTGAGCTGCAGAATGAGATCTGCATCTTTTTTGGAGGAAGAGAGAAGCAGTGATCTTGCCTACAAATGTTACTGTAACAAGTTCCTCATGAAACTTGCATACCTCAGTGACCTGTTTCTCAAACTCAGTGAACTGAGCTTGCAGATGCAGGGCACAAACACACACCTCCCACATCTGGCAGATAAAGTCAGAAAACTTAAGTGGCAGCAGCAAGTGAAAGCAATGTGGACACTTGAAATCTTTAACTGAAGACAAGTGGCAAAACACTGTGAAAACAGCATTTTGGATTGGCGTGAGGAAAGATCGCCCACTGCTGGATAAGACAGCCCTGGTTATACTTCTTCCTTTTGCCACATCCTACTTACGTGAAATAGGTTTTTCTGCTGTGGCCTCAATCAAGACAAAATACAGGTCAAAGCTGGACATTGAAAATGAACTCAGAGGCTGCATCATAACTACAACCAAGGCTTGAGTAGATCTGCAGCAACAAGCAGGCTCACACCAGCCACTGGAAAGAAGTGAGGATTAAAAGTGTCATTTTTGCTCATAAAAGCTTTCATTTTGTTTTTCCTATCAGGGACTCGTTCATGTTTGTACACACAGTTTGCACAGAGAAGCTTTTTTTTATATTTATTGCTAGTGATGTTGAAAAACAAATAATTACACTGTAAAGGTGGATTGTTGTTGTTTTTTATTTAAAAGAAGTTGCAGTTTATGGCGAGGGGTTGTGGGTTGGAATTTTCTTATAAACCAATGGGGGGGGGGGGGGGCCGCAAAAAAAGTTGGGAACCACTGAGTAAAGTGATATCTATTTAATGCTTTCTTTTGTTTTGTTAAAGCGAAATGCCTTTTTTATGTTTATATTCTGAAGAACAGTAATTTGTGTAGTTATTAGTCATTATAAATCCATTGTTGTAACTGTGTGTGGATGTTGCTTACTGCCAAGTCGCTATAAATGTGATCGCCAAAGTAAAGTACTTTGGATCCCCTCCAGCCAGTGAGCCTCAGGAACTCATAGAGGTTTCCCTGTGGATGAAACAAATTCATTAAAACATAGGAAGCTCCAAGAGATGTATCCATAGCAAATTATAAGAAACATTAATTTCTTGACAGTACCTGCTTGTAGATTTGTCTTTTTTCCAGCCGGTGAATTCTGTCCCACAGTAAAGCACCTTTGTCTGTCACTCTCCTGAAAGGTCTGTCACAAATACAGCTAACTTTAGCATCCAATAATCATCATCCATCCATCTAGCTTCTGCTGCTGGCAGAGGCAACAAGCACAGGAAAGAAAAACAGACTTCCCTCTCCCCAGCAGCGCTCCTGGGGGATTCCACAGTGTTCCCAGGAAGTGCCTGGGATTCCTCCCAAGAGGCTAAGCAGATGCCTGCACCACATCAACTGACTCCGTTCAGTGTGCAGGAGCAGCAGCTCTACACTGAGCTCCCCCTGGATGATGAAGCTCCTCATCTTTTCTCTATAAGGCTGAGCCCAGCCACCCTATGGAGGAAGCTCATTTCAGCCGCTTGTACCCAGAATATTGCTCGTTTGGTCATGATCGTTACTTTAAGACTATTTGTAAGGGTTGGTACGGAGAAGATGCAGTAAATCGAGAGCTTTGCCTTTAGGCTCAGCTCATTCTTCATCACGACAAACGAGAACAATCCCTCCAGCACTGAAAACAAGGCTCTGATTCATCACTTTTTGCATCCTACCATTGCTTGTGAATAAAACTAACAACTATTCCCCCACCCCACCGCTTGAGTTAAAGACTCACCCCCCACCAGGAGGGGACATTCCACCGCTTTGTGGAGCTGATTCGTCTTAGCCACTAGTTTTGGCTGTGAATTGCAACAGGTTAGGACTTGAACTTCTGATGAAACCTGAGGGGCAAAACCAGGTGGGTTTTGTGCTGCAGACGAGGACACAGTTCTTGTTTTGGTTATGTAGCAACGGAATAACTTACTTAAAAGAGTGAGTCCGGTGGCACCCTATACTTACACCCCCTCCACTGAATGCATCAAAGAGCATGCTTGTTAGGCTTCTCCAGATCCACGAAACGTGTGTAACCTGGACGGTCAATCTCCTATACTCTTGAAGAAATGCATATCCCTGCCATCTTTCATGCCAGCGTTTTAAACTAAAACCACCTTATGTTGAAAATGTATTCAGTTAAGAGTTTGGGGTATAAGTTAGAGAACATTCTCAGCTACTACCACACCAGATTTTATCTCAGTACATGTAAGACTGAACAAGATGTAGTCCTTTTTCTCTTTGCCAAGACTGCATCGCTCTGGCAGCAACATTGAATTAGGTTGACTCCAAAAGTTAATCAGTTATGGAGGTCATCCCAGTGATTACATTCTCAAAGTTTGCTTTGAATCTGTCCAGTGAGTTGTGAGATTTTCTGCTAATGATACAGGCAAATGAACAAACATGCCCATGAACAAAAACATTATAAATTCACCTTTCCCTTTTGCGGTGAACAATAATCAGCAGCTTCAAAATGCATCTCCGGTTACAGGTTTGTCCCTAATTACACAAATCTACAAGTAGCTCCAGGCAGTGCAGTGATGCACAGGACTGAACTAGAATCCATTACAGATTTCATATTAAAACAGACTTACTTCCTCCTGTCATTGAAGAAACTAGGTTTGTCAGCTTGGACAATAACGACATCAAACAGGTCCCTCCAGTTCTTTCCTACGATGTAGCTCATTCCACGGTCCCTGGAGAACAAAGACACTACATTACACCAACACATCAG
>JARVGQ010001175.1:14892233-14902931 GCA_031762355.1 Hypsolebias martinsi | reverse complement strand
ATAGTTGAATGATACAAGATATATATGTTGTGCCATTTTATGCAAAGTTCAAACATCATGTCAGTGGACCTTTAAAATGTTAGAAAATGTGAATTGAAGCCATTTCAACTGTTTAAAGAGTAGTTAAAATGCTGATTTTTTTTTTTAATGGTCAAGAAAACCATTAGAGGAATGTTGCTTTTACTGTAATTATGGATGCACCTGAAACAAAGTTAGTTCAACATTAACTTACTGAAAAACTATACTTCTAGTAAGCCTTAAAGGATTTGCGCTTCAATTTTAGTCTTGGGCACCTGGCTTTCAGTAACACTTTTAATTACTTTGTTCATCTGTCCTTAGCAGAGGCAACAAGCCTGCCAAAGGTGCTCAATCACATCCTGTTTTGATATTAATGTTCACAGTTACAGAACGTACAGTGACTTTTCTGTTGTTACATCTGTGAACTTCCAGAACGTTTCTGCAATGTTCCCGACCACATAAAGTCCTGGCCAGGAAACAAAATACACAATTCAAGCCAAAGGCCTTTATAACCAAACTTATTCTGGACTAGACTATTTGCACAAAGTTGGTTTGAACTCTTGAATCTGAACTGAAGTCATACATCCACCACACTTCCTGCTTGGATACCAAAAAAGTTTAGATTTTTACATGATTATGGGCAACCTAAATGACATTGGTGAAAAACTAGGTCACAAATTAAAAGCAGGGCAAACAATTCACCCCAATTCCATCTAAATAAAACATCAAACCAACATTTAGGGTCCTCTGTAATTTTACATGGGTCTGTTTCCATTCCCAGCCCCCTACACTCCCCACTGTATGCTTGTATTTTAGAACAAAAGGCGAGATGCACAGTTAAGGCAACCTTTGTTCATGACTATGCAACCGTGTAGACATCCAATCAAGAGGCCAGTACCAAACCCTCCCACGCTGCATCCGCCACCTCTGCACATCCCACGATGTATTAAAATTAGAGATCTTTGACAAACTGCGACGTTGACAGATCACCGGCTTTAGATTGTAAAACAGCATCTTCTTGAATAAAAAAGCTCCCATTTTGATCACATCATTATTTTCTACCCTGCTCAGAAAGCTTGCTAATTTCAACCCACAACCGCAGTGACAAATACAGCAAAAAACCAGTTCACATGGCCCCGAGCATGTAGGCAAACACAACAGCAGCAGATAGGAGTGACTAATGTTTATACTGCACTGTGTTCCTATTGAAGCTTTAAACCGGCTGCTCCTCCTCTCTGCTTTTACAGATGAGAGCCACATGTTGAAGCAGGGGCGAAGCCTCTTTAGCTTTTGCACCTGAGTCACACTGACCACAGGCCTTCTCTTCTCCCTCCCTAACAAACTGTGTGGATGGAAGCCCAGAGCAATTTATTTTCCTGTCTGCTTCAGGCTGGGCCCTGATTGAAGATTCTTTGTGAGGAATGTTTGGAATCCTGATTTGAAAAGCTAATCCTCTCTGACTCTCTCTTGATTCTATAAATACAACTCTGGATGTCAATAGACTCGATCAAAAATTGCTAAAATCGTAACGCTCATATTTTTTTCATATTAATATCACATTGGTGCAACTAATACCTAAAAAAAATGACTAGATAAAATTAGAGTTTTTAATATCACATTGGTGCAACTAATACCTAAAAAAAATGACTAGATAAAATTAGAGTTTTTGTGATTTTGCTCTCTGATGGAAATACATCACCTGGAGGCAAAAAAAAAAAAAAAAAATGGATTTCTCAAAACAAATAAACTATGAATGAATGAATGTAAAACAGCAGTGAAGTATTAATTACGTTTAAGTAAACCACAAGCTATTTAACTCTTACTGATGCTGTGAGCAGCTACTCATATCCAGTATGCAAGACGGCTGTTTTAAGGAAACATTTCTCTTTAGATGACAATGCCAAGGTTTGTTGGTCTCAAATTTTAAATAAGCAGTTTAGAGACGATGCAACATATTTTTCACATATGGATAGAACAATACAAAATCTATACCCTAACCCATATGAGACTCATCGGGACGTGATAACAACGACTTTACATTACAATCTGATTTTCCAATCATCAATACAATAACTTGGTGTCAAAATAACCATAACTCTTGGAAGAAAATACAGGAACATTGTGGCACTGATTGCATACTGTAAGCTTAATCAGTTTGGCCCAAGATGGGGTAGAGGCAGGGCAGCCGACTCGGGACCAGAAAGTCCCAGGTTCTATTCACATCTCGTGGTGTCTCTGAGCAGGACACCCTATCCCCAGTTGCTCCCGGGGTGCTTTCAATAGCTGCCCACTGCTCCACTTGGGGGTGGCTAGGTTAAATGCGGAGAGCTAATTTCGCCATTGCATGGGAACATACAAAGATGACAATACATAACACGTGATTATTATTACTATTATTATATTATTATTATTACTATTATTATTATTGTTGTTACCAATGACACAACTAAATGGAAAATTACTGTAGTCCAGCAAAATTTGACTGTGTGACTATTTTTGATGGTTTTAGATCAAGCATTGTAATAAAGCTTCTGGAACAAGAATATAACCAAACCATTGCTCAAGGACAACTGACTTGTGGTACAATGCATTTGTATTCAGATGTCAGAAATGGCAAACGTAAAGTCCTCAAAAGTCAGAATGTCAGATAAGAAAATCCAAAATTCCTGACCAGCTCCAACCTCAGTTCAACCTCAGTACTCAGGAAACAACAAATTTGGCCATTCACCTGAAGAAGAAACACGGCATTGATAGCCATGTTGGGGCGGCCGTGGTACAGTGGTAGTGGCAGCCGACCCCCGATCAGAAGGTTGGAGGTTCGAATCCCGAGTTCCCACACCATGTGTCGTTGTGTCCCTGGGCAAGACACTCAACCCCGAGTTGCTCCCGGTGGGACTGGCTGGCGCCTTGCATGGCAGACTACCGCCACCGGTGTATGAATGTGTGTATGAATGGGTGGATGGCTGGTGCTGTAAAGCACCTTGGGGCCCCTCATAGGGGGCTGGAAGGCGCTATAAGCTCCATTTACCATTTACCATGTTATATAAGCTCAATATCTATTTTTGTTTCTTTATTACTGAAAGGTAATCACGGTACTTTTAAGTTAACGGGTTTAAAAATGCACTTAAAAATGAGAAATGTGAGACTATACTGAACAGGTCATTTATCTTTATTTTTTCATTAATTAAGAAAAAATAATAATTTAAATGCCTGGTGCCTGTAATAACAGAAATAAAATGGTTAAATCATATTTGAATTGTTTTTGTAGATTTATTTATATATATAAATGAGATGGGCATTTGACATCGCAATATATCGATCGCAGACTTGTGAATCGAATAGAATCGAAATCGTATCATGACAGACTTTGTTACAATGAGACAAATCGTATTGTCATACAAACAAATCAATATAATATATCATGGTAAAGTTGGTGATTTACACCCCTATTGGTTTGTATCTCTGTAATCCAGTCACACATACAACATTTTTCAACCACTATTACATGTTTTACAGTGTTTCAGTGCTTAGAATTCAAATAAGTTCACCATTATGACTTATACTGCTTAAAGTAGTTAACTGTGTCACTGAGCAAAACAATAAGCAAATTTACTGGCTTTTTATGTTGCATGTGAAACACAGTTGTGCCATTCCAAGATCCGAGTCCCTACTTTGAAAATGTAAAATAAGGATGATGAATATACAAACAACTGGAGAAAAAATATCAATAGAATAGTCTGAATAACTGGGTCATTATAAAGCATTTAGTCTGCACCTGAGCTAGTGACTGGGTCAAGCAGCCATCACCGAGGCAAAATCTAATTGCTAACGCGCCAAGATTTACCTTTACCATGCCTTACAATGTTAAACAACTCAACAAAGCTGTGTCAGCCCTTTAACACTTGTTGAGATATTTTAGTCAGAGCAACAGCGTCAAAACCACCTACTTTTTCATCACAGAAGCTTCTAAGTTGCTGAAATGACGTATACGCTCTCTGAATCATCGGAAAGTCAACAGCAGACATAGCTTCACAATAATTAAAACGATGTTGGACTACAAAGCAGGCATTTTAGTTCTCAATAAGAAGAGTTTAGTTTGAAGAATTTCAGTGAACAATTTCAATTTAAATACCCCCCACTGAAAACAAATCACAACCATTTGATGCTGTGTTCCAAATCAAAGCCAGTGTATCATAGCTGAAAAATCACCAACATTGAAAATACAGAGCATGTGAGAAACTAGGAACCAGTAAACACTTAAAAAAAATTAGCTCAACTTAAGGAAAATCTGGTTGAATATACTCCAGAGTTGATGAAAAAATGTTTTCCCTACAATACACAAAGGCATCTTGCAATCACTGCATCCAATGTTACATCTTTTTTTTTTTTAACAGCATGCCCAGCAGGTAAAAAGAACACTTGATGATGTTTTTGTCTGGCTTTTATTATTCATCTCCTACTGTGACTCTTCGCCTGCCTTACATGATGAAGATGATCACCTCCAACCGGCTAATACCCCTCATGATATTTCTCAAATTAACTCTCTGATGAGGAAAGATAATCTGAACAATTTATCAAAGGCCAAACCAGTTTCCCACTCCTCTGTCAGCGTGAAGCTTCTTACCTAAGCTGAACTTTTGAGAAGAACTTAGAATCAAAATACGTATTTTAAACCACCAGAAACAGTGCATTGCTCTCTACTACAACTTTGTGACGTCTCTCTAGTAATAAAGAGTAATAATTTGTCTTTGAGCCTTGAGTTTGCATCAGTCTCACGCAGGAAACTATATTTTAAATCCCTGTTTGTTTGCAACACTTCTAACAACAGCGCACTGTGTTTCTTTTTAAATGAAGCCTGAGTCATGGCTCCCCTCCCCCTCAGATTCCCAGCAAAGTAGCAGCAGTGGGTCAGCCGAAGCAATGGCAGACCCGAGGGCGAGGATCATTATAACATGGTTGTGGTAATTAGAAGAACCACTGAACCATTGGTTAAACTAAAGTACAGTATTGTGTTTTATCTGCTCTCAACGAAAGACTCATATCGTGATTCCTTCCATTTATTTCGTTTCAAAGACACTTAAACCCATATTGCAAGTGTTCAGAACGAATGTTAAAAAAAGAAAAAACATGCCATTTTGGCAAAATATGGGGAATAATTGCTGCGGATTAACGGTAAATAGAATGGGTTGACAGCAGCTCAGTCTATATATAGGTTATATATAGGTTGTGTTTTGTGTGGCTTTAATGAAAATTTCATTACAATTTGAATATGCAACACAAGAGGATATACCGGTGCAGCAAACCTCTGTGAGGCAAACTGAAAGGCCTCTTTCATAAAACTTACGTAATTGGGAAACATTTAAACTCAGTTAACATCCAATACAAACTAATATAACGTGACCCTGACTGCATCCTGTTACAGCCTGCAGACGTCACGAAAGTGCGCGTAGCAAAAATATTTTTTTTTTGTAATTGTCTCCTGTAATTTTGACTGTAGGACAGTTTAGTGAAACCAGGTCTGCTTCAGAATGAGCAGTTTTGTTATGTTTTTCTTACCAAGAAGAGCTTGGAAAAGCTGACTGCCCAGGATAGCGGACACTTTGTCCACACTGGTCTTCAAGGCCTGTTCGTCTGGGCTGGTCAGGTTGGCCTGGTACTGTCTGAGCAGCCCCACCGCCCTCTCTGTGTCTGCATAACAAAATATATGCACTTACTGAAAATGGCAGCAGTACAACATGTTCACATACTTCTATAGCTATAAACTGACATTCAAGTGATTATACTCAATTCAGTTTATATAAGGACTTCAGTGCAAGACCCAAAAACAAAACAAACAAAAAAAACTATATGAAGATTTTACAACTACCGGTACTCAACATTTTAGTTGTTAACATAAGCAAATTGTGGGGGGAAGGGTTCTGTGATTTAAAACGTCCTGTACTGTCAATTAATTGCATCTGAAAATTGAGAACAATGTCTTGCAAAACTGGACAATTTCATTCAAATAGATTTTCACTTTTTTGGCTTTTTTTGTATTGAATGGATGGACAGATTTGTTATTTCAACTCTACAATTTACAGAAAAAAATGCATTAAATGCAGTCATATCCTTTAATGCCTATATAATGCCAATACTTCATCATCTTCTTTCAGTTGGTCTCCAAGAGAGCATTCAACCTCCTCCATCCCAATCTATCATCTGCATCCATCCCCTCTTTGTCTTTATTCTGGCAGATACATTTCTAACATTCTTCGACCAATATACCTACTGTCCCTCCTCTGGACGTGTCCAAACCATCTCAGTCTGACCTCTCTAACTTTATCTCCTAGTTGTTCAACCTGTGCTGTACCTCTGATGATCTCATTCCTAATCTTATCCATACGTGTCACTACCAAGGAGAATCTCAACATCTTCAGCTTTGTCACTTCCAGTTCTATCTCCAATACAATATGGTTGGTCTCACCACCGTCTAAAAAAGGGCAGAGAATGCATAAATTGTGTTTTTACCCAACAAAATAAATTGCATTCTATTTTCTTCTTTGTGCTGTTGAACCCAGTGGGTGGTGAGGAACACATGGTAGAAATTATGCTCATCACAAAAGTAAATTCAAGTGTATAGCCAAGGGAAAGTCCCAGTAAAAATAAAACTGCTTTCCAGAAGTGGTTAACTTTTTTCATTCCCTGAGGGGAGAAAAGTCAGCCTCCTCCTGGGAGTACAGCAGAGGTTAAACCTTGCAACAACAATGAGCATTAACCTGAACATGTTAAAACCGTGATTTATTTACTGTCAAAACAAAACGGCATGAGGGAGTTCAGACCTGATACTCACCATATTTATGCACCATCATGGCGTGCGACTCGAAAAGTCAACTATTTGAGATCTTTCAGGACAAACTGATCTGAATATCCACAACTAACGCGCTTGCTTTTTTTAAAAATTGAAAATAAATCTTGAGTTTTAAATCCAGTGGCAAAACGCTGCCATTTTGTCAAAGCTACAGCTTCGGCGGTCACCAATATGATCCACAGCCGCTCAAAAATGTGGCAAAAAAGAGACTGTTTACTTCATTTTAACTTTCCAGAAGTTCTGGGGCTTGACATTATCCTCCTCCCCTCACATGCCTCGCCTTTTCGTGGTAAAGAGGTCCGCTGACCCAGCCTCACTGAAACGGTACCAATAAAAAACATACAAGCTATGTCACTTGAAGGCACTCTCGCTTGTCCGTTGTGCTATCAACGGTAGAAATAATATTTTTTGTGAGGTTTGTGTTCGTTAATTTTATTACTTTTTAATCAGCAAGAAGTCATTTTGTTTACATTCTTTTGAAATGTGCGCCATCTTGTGGTGCGTTCAGGTGATGCTTAAAAAAATCACTACTCTACCGACTTTATGATTCAGAATGGTTAGCTCGATGAAACCGTTTTCTGATGAGATAGCTCAAGTTATCCAACTTTAATTGCTACTGCAGGTGGCAAGTTTGGGAAAAATAAAGTTGCGACATGCTTGCAGTTTAAATAAGTTTGCTTACCGGTGCTGTTCAGCCGGCTCCTCATCCCTTCTCGAAGCTAGAGGATGGAGACTACATTAGCTGCTACCATAGCAGCTACAAGCACAACACACCCAAATCTCCACACAACGGTCGGCGTTCGAATTGGATTTTGGGAAATGTAGGAAAAATGTATACTGTGGACAAAAAAATCTATCTTCAGCACATTTTTTTGATTAACCAAAAGCTGTCAGAATATTTTTTTTTTCATTTTTGTTCCTGCTTTTCTAATAGTAAATATGCAATTATAACAAGTCACTGCTAGAATTATATTTAAATTGGGTTATTTTCTATCATTTTTGTTTTCAGAAGTTCAAATTAAAAATATTATAAAGACTGCATGAAATTATAAGAAGCCACTGTACATAAGCATTTGGCACATCAAATAAATCCAACATTATAAAAATAGCTATTCTTCCCAAAATTTAAGATTGTTATAATTACAAAAACAAACTGATTTTTTTTAGTTAATTACTTTGTAGTAGTTTTTTGTACTTGTGTATTTACAAAGTGCAATAATCCCATGTATGTAATAATCACTTGTTTTAAACTGCCACAGCATAAACACAAAAGAGCAAATTGATAAAATTTATTTTTTATTTTTTTTACAACAGGAGAAAATAAGTTGCAAACATGTACATGAAAAATTGTCATTTGTGTTTAAAAATTGTGTAAAAATGAAAGAAAGCAGCAACACAGAGTGACGAGGTGAACTGGGCTGACCTTTTATTCTTAATACTCTGTTTTTCATTTTGTTGTAACATATGGTATTTATGCTATTTCTATAACGGGGTGGTGATAAAACAGTGGGTTCACTGCCCAGTCCTTTAATAAAACAGAGTTATAAAGTTGGTTTTAAATGACTTAGTTATTTTTAAAATCTCAACACATTTAGCTTAAGAACCATTTTCCATAAATGCTGGTGCAGACAGTATTTGCTGGAAAAAATAAACAGGGAGAAAGTAAGGGGGGAAAAATCTTTCAGAACTTTTAAATCCCATGTCTGGAACAACAGCAGCATCCTCCCGAGGTTTACCAAGTATTTCAATACAAAGCAACATGATCAATGAATAAAGAGTTTATGCAAAAACAGAAATTGTGTTTATTTATGTCAAATTCACAGTTTTTTGTTTCACTCTTTCTTTGAGACAACAGATGGCAGCAGAGTTATATGAACAAACACGACAAAATTTAAAAACTGTGTTGTTTACTGGTAATCTGGCTCAAATTGCAGATGCATATTTCCTGCTGTGGTTAAAAAAAAGTTTTCTATAACTGTCAAAATGCTGAGAGAAAGTGGCTCAGATTTACAGTGTTATGAGAACCTCACATTGTGTATTTTCAGTTAAACAGATGAACAAATGGAAAAATATACATCCATGAATGAGAAAAAAGATAAAATTACATTCTTGGTTTCACAGCTTTCTAACAAAAATATGACAGAAACATGTGAACTCCTTCCTTGATGGAGCACCAGACAGTTGTGGTGGAGCAGAAAAACATAAATGGACGCTTTAATTGTGGAAAAATCTGCTGCTGAAGACCGTCAAACTGCATTCTGGGTAAGAGAAAAGGTTTCTTTCCCCTCATTATTGTTGTTGTTTTGTGTCTCTGTCAAAAGTTTAAAAAAGGGCGGGAGGAGTTACTTATGTGGACCTTGTTGATTATAAAATATATGCAATTTAATTTACAAGGCAGTCATAAATGCGATATTATAACCTAAATATAAAAATAAAACACTACGTTTAAAACTTTTATTTTGCCGATTAGAAATGAAACAAGTTTTTATGATTATTCATGAACATAAAACCATTTTCAAAATGTATTGCTTTAATCAGATTGTTTAAAGATGTTCAAGGAAAGTCCTTCAATTTAGTAATATCAATTCATTTTTTGGAAAATAGTCTGTATATTTTAAAAAATTAAGCAGATTGTCAGGGATTAGCGATACTCTGAAAGTATAAATTAAATTTGTCGTACCTTGTTTGTGACAAGAACAGGGCATTTTCCTGGCAGAAAACATTGAAAACAAGACATCAGTTCACCTATCATCATCATCATCAATATTAATATTAAACCTAAAAGAGCAGCATTTTTCTGCTTAACTTACTGCTGAAGACTGTAGAGACACATCATTATCAAAATGGCTGAAACATCCACTAAAATCCATTTTGTTCTGTAGTCAAAAGGCGACTGAAACACACATGCATGCAGGGTCAAAATGCGTCTCACACGTTCTAAAAGAAAAAGCTGCAAACGCTTCATGCTTGATGAGTGAAACCAAGAGGAAACAAGCAGCTCTGCATGCGTGTGATGCTCACCATGACCCAGACAGGATGCTTCATGTCCTTCAGGAGGTGGCAGGAGTTGGTGGTGACAGAGCTGGCTCCTGCACACCACAGCACAGAGAAGAGCCAGCGCTCATTAACCGTCCAAAGGTTCACTGAAACGTTCTGGTTCCGAAGTCTCCTGTCAGCAAATCAGATGAGGTCATCAGTATGTTCATTTCTTTATGGGGAAGTATGTGTTTGTACTTGTGAGCTGCAACATTAAAACCACTTTGCATTATTGCTGGTTATGTTTTGTGACAAAATTTTATCTAAGGTCTGCAGCAAAAGGTGGGTGGGATGTGTCATACTAGCTTCTACCAGTGAACTCAAGTTTCCATCGGAGAGTTTAATCTAGCTCGTGTTGTTTTTGTGCTTTTGGGTGTTGCTCTTCGTCTGTAAAGCACTTTAAATTATGTATATGTCTGCTTTATAAAAAGCAGAGATGAGCTGATGTGGAAGATGAATGTGCATGTGCACCGACTACTTGTGTGCAGAGAAGCAGAAATTGTGTTTAAAATTTCATGGTGGTCTTCAACAGCACTCTTGTGTTATTTTTTTGTTTTTGTTTTTTGTAGATATCTGTTCTGCCATGCATTTAATGTGCTTCAAATCTGCTCTGGTATTTTTGTTCATGCCAGTAAAGTTTTACAACACTCAGCTTAAAGTAATCCCAAAGTACTATATATATATATATATATATATATATAACTTAATTATGTATGTATATATATACTGTATACTGTATACATATAATATATATATATATAAATACAGTATATATATATATATATATATATATATAT
>JARVGQ010001175.1:14778266-14798877 GCA_031762355.1 Hypsolebias martinsi | reverse complement strand
CACAGAATTTGGTGTAACACCTGAAACTGGCGGAAGCTACCGGAAACTCGCTAAATAGGGTTAAAAATAATAAAAAATAATGATAATAATACTAATACTAATAATACGCTATTTATAAAGACATTTAAAACAACCACAGCTGTAACAATGTGCTGTACACATGAAAAAAGTACATTAAACAAAAAAATAACAACAAAAAAAATTCATATTTTTATTAATTACTGTACACATTAATTATGATGCGTTCGTAGGTCCGAGTTGCCGTAGGTCGGGGGCGCCGTAAGTCGGTGACCACCTGTATATAAAATTTTTTGTGGACCCCAAACACCACCTTGCTGACCTCCAGGGGTCCAGGGACCCCAGTTTGAGAACCACTGATCTTGATCTTTTTGTTTAACACTGAAATTGTGTATATTTTGAGTTTTCAGGACCATAACATTCAGGTAATACAGAAAGAGCAGCTTACACAAAGTCTGTGATGAGTTGGCATCATCACAGACTTTGTGGTTTTTTCAAATAAACACAAATGAAAACTGAAAATGACTGTTGGTTTTAACGGGGAGTTGTGGGAAATATTTATGAGCAGTAAACAACAGAGTGATTTCAGTTTGGAGAATCAGGAAGAAATTCTTATACTGGAATATTTTTGTGTTTTTGCATCTTTTGCAATTTTTGCACGAGTCACTTTACTACCTTTTAATTAATCGTTCAGGTGAGTATATTTATTTCATTTAGTCACATTCCGTCCTCCATAGGTTGGTGTTGTTCAAACTTTGCTCCGCCAACAACCAAGTGACAACTACTGCCTGATACATAAGATACAAGATGTAAAACTACCTACCGTACATTTGTATTCAGCCAGCCTGCTTTTTTAGAAATGGGTTGAAGACTTTTGAAATTGCAGAGATAGGATCTTGCACAGGCTCTGTCTGTGGCTTTTAGCTTGACCGCGTTGTGACAAATGTATAACGAAACTCTTCGAACAGACTTCACCTTCACTGCTGCAAACATTTTTGTACGACGTCTTGCGCTGATGTGCAAAACACAACTTAAGGTAAAATGCAGTGAGACATAATACAGAATGACAGTATTTCATAAAATACTATCAAACTAAAATTCATTAAACACAAACGGTCTTACCTCTGTCTTTTTTGAAACTATGATTAACAGAAAAAAAAAACTTAACATATACTTGGATAAAGTTTAGTTTACATGAGGGGGGTGGGGTGAAGGAAGCAGTTTATGTAAAATGAGAGAAACCATCTTTAAACAGAGGTCTCAGATTTCAGCTTTCAAAAACCTATAATGTATTGACCTGATACCCAGTCATTTTCACAAATATCATGAAGTTCATCCATGTGACCAGAGTGGCTCATCTGTGGGTCAGACTAACATATGGCCCTTTTCCATTAGTAACGGTACGGTTTGACTCAACTCGGCACGGTTCCAAGGCTTTTCCACTAATATCGGTTCGTAGAACCGGTCCCCTTTTCAGTCTCTTTCTCTGGGGTTCCACCGGTGCTGAACTGACCCTAAAATGTGACGTCAGTACACTGTCGATCACTGATTGGTCAGGGGGGTGGAGTCACTGGTAACTTTCACAACAACCCGATCCGCCATTTGCAATAACTCGAACTCGAGGAGTAACTGGACCTATTTTTAATAGCCACAGCCAAAGTGGTTCAAGACATCAAAGTCCATGCTTAATCATCCAGGTACAAAATCCAATAACGGGCAGTCAGACAGGACAGCCCCCAGAAACCATCTTATCACCAGCTAACTAGTTGGTCCACTAAAGGAGTGTACTGCTTTGTAGGGAAAACAGTTTACTTGGGACTCCTCAGACTGATGAAGCCCTCCGGATAGAGGGTGAAACATCTTTCCACCAAAATAGAAACTGTCCAGAGTACCTGACTGACCATTATTGGAATTTGTACCTGGATGATTGAGCATGAACTTTGAAAAAAATAGAAAATATATTTATCATAAAGAGGTCGGTCTGTGCTTATAACCTTGTTTAACAGCTGATTTCAAAGATATGAATCACTTCTTTTAGGTGAAACACAAATGAAAAGTGTAAATTTCTCCCGGAAGTCATATAAACTCTAACACCTTTGTTTAAAAAGCATTTTTCTTTCTGTGCACATCAAATCTGAACCTGTTCACTCCTCTTTGCCTCCGACAGTGGCATCACTGAGGAGGATCTGTGTGCTGCGGGGGTAACTAACCCATCACACCGACGCAGGATCCTGGAGAACTTGCCCAGGAACTGGACCTGACAGAACCACACAATGGTGCAAAGTTTGGTCACAACTAGAACTGGAAAAGACTTTCAACAGCTGCAAGAATGACATTCTGAGGCTCCGACACATCGGCCAAAAGACTGCAGCGTTTTCCACGTGCTGGATTTATACTGTAACTGTTCATCTGTCCCAACACAGAGAAGAAGAACGTAATATATGAAGTACTCTTTGCACATTATAATTTCTTTATCTACCAACTTTAAAACTTATAACTGGAGGGAAACAAACTGTTTGTGTGTGTGTCTTCAGTTTGTGACAAATAACAAATGCTATTTTGATATTTTTGGCTTCTTGTATGTTTTAATGGTTCATACATTGCTATAAAATCACAGTCTCTATTTTTAGTGTTCATCAGTGTTTAAATTTCACGTTGTGCTTCCTTTAAACCTCTAATGTTCAATTGTAAAATACACACAAAACAGCAGCATAAACTGAATTCAATTAATTTTATTTATAAAGCACCAAGCCACTGTAGAAGTCATCTCAGGGGACTGAGCAGAAACATTCATATATATAAAATAATAATTTAACACTATTTATCTGAGGAGCAGACTGCTTTGAGTTTAACTCCATCACAGAACTCTCATCTTGAGCAAGCATGAAGGCGATAGTAGAAAGGAAAAACTCCCTCGTGAGGAAGAAACCTTTAGTAGAACCAGGCTCAGGCCATCTGCTTCGACCGAATGGGTTTGAGAGGAACAGGAAGGAGGAACAGCTCCACAATGGCAGGTCGAGAATCACATGTTAAGATATAGTTGCAAATGAAAACTATTCAATTTTAACAATTCATTTAAGGAAATGAGGTCAATTTGTTCTGCAGTAGTCTAAGCCGGTGGCAGCAACAACCCAACCCTAGCTATAGGATTTATCAAAAAAGAATGTCTCAACCCCAGTTTTAAAACTGGACAATGTGTCAGACTTATGGACAGAAACTGGATGTTGGTTCCAAAAGAGAGGAGCCTGATAACTGAAAGATCTTCCTCCCATTCTGCTCTTGGAAACTCTGCGAGTAAGCCTGCAGTCTGAGAGTGAAGCACTCTGATAGGAAAAAATGGAACAACAAGATCTCAAATATAAGATGGAGCCAGGTTGTTGAGGGCTTTGTATGTTAGAAGTAAGAATTTGAATTAAATTCTGAATCTAACAGGGGAGCCAGTGCAAATAAACTAAAACTGGAGTGATATGATCTCTCCTACTAACTCCAGTTAAGACTCTGGCAGCAGCATTTTGGATCAGCTGACGATTTTTTAAAAGTATTTGAACACCCAGATAACAAACCATTGCAATAGTCCAGTCTAGACGTGACAAATGTCCTGATCAAAAATAACACCAATATTTTTAACATTAGAGCTAGAGGCCAGATTAATGCCATCCAAGGAGGGCGAAAGACTGAAAAATGTATTCCTAAGATGCTCAGGTCCAAAAAACAAAACTTCAGTCTTGTCTGTATTCAAAGGCAGAAAATTATTTAACATTGAATGAACATGACATATGAACAACATAACATCACGTCTACAGATAAAAGAAAACACAACCACCTGCCATTTTGTTTACTGTTTCATTCCGTTTCTATGGTGTCACGTAGGCCACTGCACATGCTTTATGCAGCGTTTGTAAAACAGATACATCAGCCTTTGACTGTCATCGAGCAATCACAAGTGTCGTCTCACGATCATGGGCAATAAGAATAGACAGATATCTACTTTTTATGGTGCTCTCTTCCATTTCAGAGCTAATCTACAAACCAGATGTTGTTTGATGAAGCCAGTTTAAAGGTTTAGTGCTGCTAAGGTTGTGGACTTTGAGAAGCAACACGAGGCTGAACTTGAAGGGATAGTTCAGCGCTTTTGAAATACGATTCTGTGGAAAGTTGTGAAATATTAATACGTGACTTTTTGTATAGAGCTTATAACCTCATTTGGATGAAGGCTAACCTCACATGGCTAGTTCAAAACAAAAATGGATTGCTGCCAAATCTGTGGGACATAGGGGTGCAAATGGTGCTGCAGCACCTCATGATTAATAACAGAGGGCATAAACCGGCAATGGATTGTTATGATAGCAGTTTTATAGATATTACACTATATTTTTAATATACATATCGAGGAGTACATGCACTAACAGTGCACATTTCATTGCTTTTAGTTGGTTCAATGTTTATCTTTACAAGTGTATAGGCCTCACAGATTTACACAAGCTCACTGCACCCCAACACATTTCCTCCAATAAAAAAATCACAGCTGCTCATTCAAACTTATAATTCCATTAAAAAATATCAAAAAACAAAACAAGTGGACTTCTATTCTGTAGCTGAAAATGCTTCGCTTTCCCATCTGAGAGGCTTTTTCAATATTGCATTACTATTTAAAATTGTAAAATTGTTTTACTATGTGAAGTTGAAATGACAATGATAAAAAAGAGCATAAAATAGAGTTTAAATGAACAGCTATGACTTTTTTTTTATTGTTTTCAAACGACAATGATCCACTTCAGTGTTTAGATCATCAAACTGTTCAGAATTGAACTCGTTCTCCAATCTGAGGTTTTTGAAAGAGTTATCTACAGCAAGTAAGATATTTACAGCTCAAAATCTTTCCACAAAGACCCACTTTATCTTGCACTGGTGTGGCTTCTCGCAGCAGAATAGCGGTTGTCAGATCTGTGCTTTCTCCCGCTCTACTGGTTTATTCAAATATAAATATTTAAAGAAAGCTGCCTAAGTTGCTGTAAATGCTGTAGCTGGACGGACTTCTCACGTCCTAGACACACGTTTGCCTCCATCAAAAATGAAACACATAAATAATGATGCACTCGTGGAGGCTGCACAAGTACCAGCACATTCCAAGCGCCAAATGCACAAGTATTGCACGCATATTTATTTTATCATCACACACTTTTTAAACATCGCTTTCAAAGATATACAAAAAAATTCTTAGCCCATGTTCAGTTTTTTTTTCTTTCTTCTGTTTACCATCTGAATACAGAACGCCTGAAAAAGCGAGCACATCTGAAACATTAGTGATATTGTTCAGGTCATAGCAAACTATTTCACACAGAGATGAGACAACTGTGACTAAAAATACCTAAAAATACCTCCTGAATATTCCACTCGGTGTGGGAGCACCTGTGTTTTGTGCTTACAGCCTCCAGAAATGTAGTTACTGATTAAGGCTCAGCCAAACATGACTGTCGACAGCAGGTCAGTGACCACTAAGTCACCGACTTACCGTGGTGATATCATCACCTGTAGAAGTGCTGAATGGGAATAAAGAGCCATCCCAAAAGTATAAGCTCCTATTTTTAGGGAAATATATATACATAGGCTGGGGAAGCATGCACATTTGTGTTTTTATATGACATGACAATGACATAATTGTCCTTAAGAGGTTAGTTTTTACGTTTTTTTTTTTTATTTTTAGAAGATCAACAAATAATGTTTAAATACAGCTATTACAAACAGGGAACAATTCAGAGTGAAGTGGACATGTTTAATCTAGTTGATAATGATTACTACAAATGAAAATCTATCTGAGGCATTTGTTTTTCCTGGAGCCACTAACTACAAATTTGGTCGTTTCAGCCCTGGCACTCCCTAAACGCAAAGTGTCCTTGGCTGACACGCTGAACTCCAAGTGGCTTCTGATGCCAGACCAACACTGTGCACGGCAACATCTCCTCTGTTGGTAAATTAAGTGTGTGCATGTGTGTGTGTGTGCTTGCAGTGCTGTCAAGGTTAAAAGTTGCCCTATAAGTGAAAATCCATTTAATGGGTTTTTGACGCTTTGTCAGTGGCTCACTCACACGTTGCAGCCATCCATCAGTCAATTCATTCAAAAGCGCACGTTTTCATTAACGCATGCACACAAAAAACATCTGTTCCCCGCTCGACAGTACAGTCTATCTATGGTTTTCCCGCTAACTCTCTTTGACAGATGTATTTTATATGCTACATTTCAAACAACAGGGCTGTTTTTATGTTCATCAGCTCAAAGTGGGAGTTTCTATTGAATGAATGAATGATTTTAACGTTTGCACAAAATGGCTGCTGCTCCTGTTTCACTGGCCATGTGTTAGTAATTTCTTAGTAAAACAAGCTGAGGAGGGTGCACCTACTCTCAAATGGCCCAGCTTCCTCTCAGCGGCCCCCTGACCTGAGCATGCACCGGCCCCCATAAGGTCTGGCTGAGTTTCACTTTGATTTTTTTGTTGCATTCTTAATAGAAACTTTAATCACGTGTCAAAGTATCAAACATGTCTGGGTTTGTTTGGTGACCAGGTTTACAGTTGTTTGCAGTTTCAGCTGATAACTCGACATGAATTATTCTGCATGCTCAAACATGTAGCGATACAGTTACATTAGCTGTTGCACAATCCTTCATTTGTGAGCGCTTTTAAAAGACGCAGCATATGAAAAATGAAATCAAGAAACAGCTTTTACGACCAAGAAATGAACAAAAAGGATGACTCAAGAAAATATTTTAGAGCAGGGCTTTTCAACTGGCAGCCCGTGGGCCATTTCTGGCCTGTGGGTGACTTCAATCTGGCCCACTTAATTAAAAAAGGATGATGATAATAATACTGTATATATTTTTTTGGTTCTGGGTTTGGGTTCTATTCATTGCATTTATGATTCAATACAATGAAATAAACAAATTTAAAAGGCAACAGATCATTGTAAAACTTGGTTTATTTACATAATGATTTTAATCGCTGGATGTCTGACCCCCAAGCTGCTGGCTTTCAGAAACTGTGACAACCCCCCCCCCCCAGAGCAGTTTTGTTGAATAGCCCTGGTTTAGAGGATGTAAAATTAGTTTTGCTCCCTATATGCAAGATCATTTGTCAAGAATTATGAAACCCAAGAAAAAACTAAAATACCTTTAAGACTGCAGAATAACTTGTTTGCCATTGTTAGGCCACTAATCATGTCTGCTAATTCAGCTACTATTTAGCTGTTTCATGCTAATTTAGCTTTTTCAGCTACTTCCACATTTTTGAGCTAATTTCAGCTCTTTCTGCCTTTTAAGTTTTCTGCTTTTATGACTCTGTTGAAATTTAACATATAAAATACTTCAGTCAAATGTTTACCAACGGGAGTTAGAGGGAAAACCGTATGCCTGCATGCCATATAAAAACTCATTAACAACATGCCGTGATGCACAAATACTAATTTAACTAGAGAAAATGCATAGCCTGCAAAAATACAGTGTGAATACTTGTTGCAGAAAAACGTGATGAGAAACAGCTGGAATTGGCAGAAAAAACATGCTGAAAAGTAGATGAATTTATGAACAAGTCTAAATTTGTAGAAAAAGGGGAAATAACACATATTTTCTGAATCAGGCTTAAATAAGCAGAAATGAGCACAAAAATTAGGAAATTAGCCAAAAGAAGCTGAAATCAGCAAAAAAAAAAAAAAAAAATAGCTGGAGACTAAAGCTGAAAAGACAGAGAGAAGCTTAAACTACCAGAAGGAAGCAGAAAGAGCTGAAATGAGCCAAAAAAATGTGGAAGTAGCTTAAAAAGGTAAAATGTACATAAAACAGCTGAATAGCAGAAAAAGCTTAAACTAGCAGGAAAAAGCTGAAAGGAGTATAACAAGCTGAACTTAGCAGAAAGAAGTTAATTAGGCTGAAAGTAGCAGAAATTATCACAAAAAACTGAAATTGATCTGAAAACAGCTGAAATTAGCTAAAACACTTTTAAAAAGCTAGCTTAAAGGTAGAACAAGCTTGAAGTAGTATAACAAAGCAGAAATGATACATGCCTGCCCAATTAGGCTGAAAGAAGCAGAAATAAGCACATAACAGTGGAAATTGTCTGAGAAAAGCTGAAATTAGTAAAGAACAGCTGAAAAGTAGCTAAAAGGCAGAAAGAAGCTGAAATTACAGGAAGGAAGTGCATGGAGAGAGCACATATTTGCTGAATTAGGCTGAAAAATCAAAAAGAGTGCAAAAAAACGTGGAATTAGTTGAAAAAGCTTAAATCAGCATAAAACAGCTAAAATAGTAGCTGAAATAGCAACAAAAAAACCTGAAACTTGCCTAAATAAGCTGAAAGGAGAAGCTGAAATTAGCAGAAATAAGTTAGAAGAAACACAGCAATGTTATAGTTAACAGAAAGATTCTGAAAGGAGCACAAAACAACTGAAAGAAGCTGAAAAAAAAAGTTTAAATTTGCACAAGGAAGCTGAGAGAAGCTGAAGCAGAACAAAATGTGAAAGGAGCAGTAAAAAGTTTTAAACAGATCCAAAGATTTGAAGGATGCAAAATGAGTGCAATTCATTTTCTATGAGGAAAACAAAATAGCAGAAAAGGCTAAATATTTCTAAAAGCTAAAGTTGCACCAGTACCAAAGGTCATAACAGGATTGTTCTGAAATAGCTGAACATTTTGATAAATGATTTGTTGACATAGTATAAAAACTGCAGGACGAGAAACGCACCAAAGCATGTACGGAAGAAAAATGGATCCGTAAAGTGTGAATGCTTCATGAACATTCACGCAATTACATTTTCCCAAACTGCAAAAGCTGAAACCTAAAGTCACAGAGAAGAAGAACCTCAACTCAAACATGGGGCGTAAACTTCACACTTGGTTTCCTACTAGGTATTCTCTTTGCTCATTGTTTTGTCGATCATAATTGTAAAAAAATCAGTCAGTATTACATTCCACCATGCTCTAACTGGCTTCCTTTAAAGCTTCGGTGTGTATTTGGGATGTTTTTGGAAACTTCCAGAGCTGAGTTCTGCATAGTTGCACACCCACTGACAAATTCATTACCCATGGAAGCTTTTCTGCAGATGTGCATCCCCCCTGTTATAACCGAGCAAGTATTATTACTAAAGAACCTTTTGGTTCTCAGCTGCCTTACAATGATGACAGATGTATAATAAAGGAGCCGCAATGTGACAATAAAAAGCCTGAATAATGCAATCAAAATTCCAACTCATATTTTAAGAAATTGTTTTGCAGAGAAATGGAAAAAAATAAAGTTCACATTAGAGATTTTAACATATTTTTGTCAAAGTGGAGACCTTACTTATAAAGACCATGAACTGATATTTACACAAAGAGGTGGTGTTTTCATAAAAACTGAATCCTATTTTCTGTCCTACTAACTGCAGAGCATGAGAAGGTAATTCAAACCTGTTAAGTTCAAGGTAAATAGGTTACGCAAGTTTATATGAGCTCGTCTGTGAGTCACTCAAGCGTCAGTATTTGGTTACTTATTAAGTAAAATCACATCTTAATTCAACTTACTGGTCCGTCACAAACAGCACTGCACTCCCCGTCTGCTATTTTGTGTTTGTTTTGGTTTTATTTCTTTATGAGCCGCCATTATGATTCCACACCTCGTCATGTGACTGTTTAAGAAACGTCTGAGGTGATGGCTGTGAAGAGTCATGATGCCTCGCAGCTCTGGAGAGTAAATATTTGTTGATACGCATGATACACGTTGAACTGTGCTAATACTGTACATAACAGTTTTCTTGCAAATTAGCATGACTTGTCAAGTCAGAACAGGTCAATGAGCAGAAAGATGAATCAGACAACTTCACTGGGATGACGACCTCAACCAGTTTGACCACTTTGACAAAACTGTCGAGATTACTCAGAAATCTAAAACTGGTTGTATTTAATTAAACATTATTGTGTGAATGTTTTTGATGCAGTATTGTGATCCGTTTTTCTTCTGTGCATTTTTCAGCATCTTTCTCGTTCCACAGTTTTTGTGCTTTTTCAACAAATCATATATCAAAAAATATTCTATGCCTTTTGGTATTGGTGAAACTTTAGCTTTTTGAAATATTTAGCCTTTTCTGCCACTTTATTTCTCCAATAGAAAATGAATTGAGCTCATTTTACGTCGTTCAGATCTTTAGATCTGTTTACAACCTTTTACTGCTCCTTTCACATTCTGTTACGGTTCAGCTTCTTTCAGCTTCTTTGTGCAAATTTTAACTTTTTTCAGCTACTTTCAGTTATTTCAGCTGTTGTCTGCTCTTTTAGATTATTTCTAACTACAACATTTTGTGTTTCTTCTAACTTCTTTCTGCTAATTTCAGCTTATTTATGCAATTTTCAGTTTTTTCTGCTGTTTCAGCTACTATTGCTGTTTTATGCTAATTTTAGCTTCTTTTTTTGGCTAATTCCACATTTTTTGCACCCATTTCAATTTTTTTCAGCCTAATTCAGCACAAATATGCACTCTCCACTTCCTTCTTGTAATTTAAGCTTCTTTTAGAAAAAATTAGCTACTTTTCAACTGTTTTTTTTTGTTGCTAATTTCAGCTTTTTCAGATAATTTCCACTTCTTTGCTCATTTCTGTTTCTTTCATATGTGTTCCTTCTGCTTCTGCTAATTTAAGCTTGTTCTACCTTTTTAGCTTTTTTAAAGCATTTCAGCATTTTTCAACTAATTCAGCTGTTTTCAGATAAATTCAAGTTATTTTAGGTAATTTTTGCTACTTTCAGTCTAATTAACTCCTTTCTGCTAATTTCAGCTCACTGAAATTAATTAAAAATGTCACTGAGTGTGTATGGGGGGTGTTTGCACGTTCAGACTGATCACTTTCTTTACATTCAATTTTCTCACTTTTTAGAGTGGACTTTCTCATGATCTCTCAGTTTTTTCTTTGAACTTTGGCTGCTTTTGCATTCTTCTTGTGTCAATCGTGATAGTGTTTTGTGCCATAAAAATGGGAAAAGTAGACAAGTTAAGAACAAAAGAAGAATTGTCAGACTTAAACAGTGTTTACAGCGAAAAAACGGGATCTGAAAACAATGTTTTGGTGGAGCAGAAATAAATCCAGCAAGGACCTAAAACAGGACTGGAGAGATGGCTTATCATTTTTTGTTTGCCGAGTTTTCAGCTGTGAGTTTTCAGAAAATTATCAGAATGATAAAAAAAAATTGTGTGTGCCAAATTGTGCTGGTTTATGTATAAATTCAGCTAAATAAATAAATAAGTAGTGTAAAAACCACTTCAAATGCCGTGGCAGAGCAAGAATTTTATGCATGAAGGCTGGGGACACATACAAAGAAATTAAACTACCGTATTCTGGTTCTTGCGCCTGGTATCCACGAAACATAACTTCCTGACATTTTTCATAACCTGTACGCATTCCTCTTTTTATCTGTCTTTCTAAGTCGATCTCTCTTTTCATACACACGTTACACACACACTAATGTTATCCTTACAGTCATCATCTAGGCATCGATCCTGCTCTTTACAGTAACAATATGACTCACAAACTGGAAATGCTTTCAGCAAACTCAAGCACACAAGAGGTCTATGAGTAAAAGTCACTCTATAGTTAATAAAAATTGTACAAAACTTTATAAAATATTTGTGTCTTTATAAAAAACCTAATGATTGTGTCCACACATTTTCTGTAAATGCACATCTTTAATACCGTGCACTGATTTGTCTGTCTATGAGGGTGGTCAATCAGGCATCAGCGGGCGAGGCTTAATTCGTAAACCAATTAATGCAGGAACGCAAATAGCTGGTGTTCCGGCGGGGTGTGGGCCATCTGGGTGGTCTTCTCAGAGAATTTTGAATTAAGTAGATGAGATTTCCTGCATTTTGGTGTATTTTAACAATACATCTATTTGTAAACTCTCCGCTTTTGTCAAGCATCCCCCCTCGCCCTTACTTGATGGAATCGTCTAATAAGTCAGGCTCAGAACCGAACCCGACACTGTCCCTGCTGGTTGTTGTCCGACTCCACATGTGAAACCTCCAGGTGCCTGCCTGCAGCTGCCTGTGGACTCCTCCTGCTCGTGTTCGACTGCCTGCCTGATTAGCTTGACACTCACTCTCACCACTCTTTTAGGGGCAGAGATTTATTTTAAGGGTAGAGGTGGAAATGCTTCACTTGAAGGAGCAGATGATGGCATGTGACATTAAGAAGTCATGTTGTGTCGTCTGCTGTGTTTAAAATTGGTGTTTATGTTTCAGTTTACAAATCCATTATAAGTTTATTTGTTCAAGGCAGTCATATTTGTTCATAATTTTATTATTAATGAGCTGAGAGTTACCAAATCTAAGCCAACAGTTACCAGAATGCACCCTGTCAAAATAAGAGAGTTCCCAGATACTGTTCCGGCAGGATCCAGCTCAAATTAAGCACTGACGGAGGTTGGCAAGAGCCACCCCTCTGGCTCTGTCTTGGTTCTTCGTCCGTCCGTCCATCCGTCCGTCCGTCCGTCCGTCCGTCCGTCCATCCATCCATCCATCCATCCATCCATTATCTTTTCCCACGTCATGTGTTGACAAAACACTGGTTCATCCCTTGAGTTTGGTAGTTTTCATAATAAGTGAACAAAAAGATAAAATGAAAAATAGAGTGAAAAAATATCAGAATTACAATAAAAAAAAAAAACAGAAAATAAATGCTCAAGATCATTTTAAACGTTTATATGAAAGTCTGCAGGCAAAAACAAACAAAGAAAAGATTGGAGTCTCAAGACTTTTGCACAGCATACTCTAACTTTATTACAATAATTAACTGGACGCGCGTCCATCACTCTCCAACCTGACCGGAAGTGACTTTCCTTTAAAATAAATAAATAAATAAGTTCACAAAACTCTTGCAGGGGTGTTCAGACACTCTGGTCTTTAGGAGTGAAAGTGACACACTGAGTTTTTGGGCGGCTCACTCTGTGTGACGTCACATTTCCTCCACTCCTGACACGCTCCTCCTCAACTCCTGCGCTCCGTGCGCTCACTTGTTAATGACTTTGGCACCGCTGCCATGGACTCCACCGCCACTTTCTGTAACAAACGATCGTAAAAGCAACATAAAGTGGAACTTTTAGACTTGAGAGGAGCCACAGAACACCACGAGGTGAGATGAGCAGCTGGTAGAAGTCTGAAAGTGACACAAGAGGAGGAAGAAGAGGGTTTTCTGCGTCTGGATCTGTTGGGGTGAGCAGCAGCAGCCGCTGGTAAACTGGAGCCCACTGGAACTCTGGAGAACCAGATGGATGTTTTTAAATACTTACTGCAGGTCAAATTAAAAACCACACTAACTAATATTAACCAGATGTGATGGAAAGCAACAAAACTTGCATTAAAGTGCAGTTTTGTTCTCTTTTAGTGAAATTGCTGTTAAGAAGAAAGCATCCTGGATTTGAACATTACATGGAGCACAGTGGAGGAAAACCAGTTAAAACTGAGTAAAAGTGGTGATAATGATTGCTCAATAAAATGAAAAATAACTTACAAAAACTTATTTTCTCTTGATCTTTCAGTTAGCTGTGGATTTAGTGGATGAATTTGACCATTTTTTTTTCATTTGTGTGCATTTATACTTGTATATTTAAATTATTTAGAATCAGCTCTTGTTACTTTTACTTTTAAGCACATTAAGTGTACAGCTCCTTTATGAAGAGTCTTTTTAAACAAACTTGACATTCCAAATATTCAGAAAATGGTGTTTAAACAAAAACAAAAACAAAATCAGTTTCCATTAATCAGGCCATTGTAAGTGTTGGCATTAGTCTAAGAATTACTGTCATTTCCTTCTTCAGCCAACATGTTTCCTGCTTTGTTCTGTTTCCCCTGTAAAAACTGGATGTGAATATGACACACAATGTTTTTGAAACAATATAAATTTAGTTTAAAATGGCACAAAGGCACATTAATGAAGTTTTAACTTTTATTTGCATGTGTTGGAAGTAAAGTCAAAAACACAGTAAAATATGTTCTGTAGGAAATAATTGGAACAGTAAGCTGAAACTTTAGGTTTAGCAGGAATAATAAAAAAAAATGCATTCCAGAGCTGAGACTTAACAATCAAATAAATTTGCTGGGCCTCTAATGAGTCGATTTTGCTGGTTTTAGAGACTTATTTGGGCAATCTTTCTCCAGTGTTTATATTTTTTTTCATTCCATAATAGCTAATGAGGCATTAAAGGACAAATGAGGTTTTTTGTCCCGTGTCCACTGTGTCCATCACGTGTAAAAAAAGACAAGGGTACGGTTATCAACAAACAACTTAATTCAGAAGCAAGTCTAATTGGGATGTATTTAGGGCACTTTGGATGAAGGCATCATCAGTGCTGATTGAATACAGATGTTTTGGAGCAACAACTGCTATCCAGATGACTCAGTTCCTCAGAAGGCCTAAATCACATCCTCCACATTTCAAAAGCAGCTGAACTGGTCAGGCAGCCATCCAAACATCTTCCTTATGAAACAGTCAAGGCATCGCAGAATAAAAGTTTTTATCAGGTGAAGGCCTAAAGAGAACAGTAAAGTGTTCCAGTGAACACTTTTTAATTGAAAATATGTTTAAAAGACATGTATATCACCCGTAAATATCCAAAATGGTTCGAAGATGTCTAGTTCAACTAAACATTCTCACTTTGTTGAGATTTCACCAGAATTGGCACAAATAAATCACTTGCGAGTCCAGAACCAAAGATTTCTGACTTACCAGTGAGTTGTTCATTGTTAGATTTAAATGTAACATAAGTTTATTAAAAAATATTTTTATGTTAACAAGTATTTTGCATTTTTCTACTTGCTGAACTAGAACTTTGGTGTTTCTTCTAGCTGTGACTGAAAAGTAGATAAAAATGTTCTCACTTCATTTTTTTTTCAATAGTCAGTGCTGAAAAACCTGGTTAAGGTTGCAGGGATTTTAACACTTACAAGCTTAAAGCAAACATTTTTAAACATTATTAACAGATATTATTGTTCATAACATTTCTATGGAAGCCCTCTCCAAAAGCTTTAAACTATACAGTAATATTCCAGACTCTTCTCGATGCCTCAGTCTGTCTTGGCTTTATGTTGAGTTCTTACAGACTAGACCTATGCTGCAGTTGTTGTTCGGCTGAGTTTGCACATGTTCAGGTGTCGAGCTGCTTTTCATTTCTCTCCTCACTGTCAGAACTGACATCATTTTGGTGCGGTAATGATCCCCGGCCAGGAAATACAGAATGGGATCAATGCAGCTGTTGACACTCGCCAGCGGTCTTGTGATTTTGTAGGAGAAGTTGACGACGTCGAGGAACTCACAGTTAACGTCACGTGCAGCGTGACGTGACATGCGCCGCAGTATGGCAGCACTGATGGGAGCTCCGCTTCGACTCACCCCTTTTTTTTTTGTACTGTTGTTCTTGTTTTAACTTTTATGCACCGGCACCGCACACCTACATTACGGGTATGACCGCAACTCACTTTTGGAGTTTTGTGTATCGCTGCATTGCCATCGTGCCATCGTGGTTCAGTTCCCGGCCCCCTTCCCGCCTCGGGCTCAGGCTCCGGCTCCGGCTCCGGCTCCGGCTCCGGCTCCGGCTCCGGCTCCGGCCTGTCATGGCGGCCGTCTCCATGATCCTCCGTCTGCCTCCATGAATCAAACTCTATGCAACAGTTCAGCTCCACAGAGAAACCTTAGATGTTCTGTGTCTTCCGGACCCAGTTCTGGAGGGCAGTCATCAACCGTTGCTGTGGTCGTTGTTATCATCATGCTGCTAATGGGACATCGCTGCTAACAAGACCACACGTGATTCTAATGGGACCATGTTGCTAACAGAACCACTCTGCTAATAGGACCATGCCGTTGTAGATTCACAGTATTTCTTGTTCACTTTTGGCGCTGTTGCATGCTTTGTTATTTCTTGTTGTTGTTTTTGGCAAGTCGAGATGGTTCTTCTCGTCCTGAGCATTTCATTGCATTGTTGACGTGTTCACCTGCGTATGACAATAAACCTACACCTAAGGTCCAGCGGTGTAGTAGATGGTCCTTGTGATGTGGAATGGAATGAAGCTGACTGCAAACAACACCAACATGGAGTTCTGGCGTGAGGTGGCGCCCTGCTGGATGGAAGATAATCCTCGTCTTGGCTGACACAAAGTCCGCGCCGTCAGACAGTAACACACCAGGATGACAATGAACGGGATCCCAAACAGCAGCACCATGACGACAGAGCTGTAGTCCACGTACTCGTTAAAGTTCTTCTGGCTCGTTGTGTCATGGCACAGAGTGTCGTTGTCCCTCCTGGATGTGGTGACAAAGATGAGGTTGGGCACCAGGCACACCGTCACGGCACACCACACCAAGCAACACACCAGGTGGGCTTGACGGGACTTCACCAGAGTCAGCGCCTTGATGGGGTGGCAGATGCCAACGTAACGATGCACGCTGATGCAGGTGAGGAAGAGGATGCTGCAGTAGAGGTTGGCGTAGAAGAGGAAGCGGACGACTTTGCAGGCGGCCACACCAAACGGCCAGTGACTGCGGTTGGCGTAGTAGTAGATGAGAGTGGGCAGAGAGAGAACGTACAAGAAGTCGGACAGAGCGAGGTGGAACATAAACACCATGCTCGGGTTCCACGGGCGCATCTTTAGGAACACCCATAGGGCTACGGAGTTGAGCACAAAGCCAAACACAAACACCAGGCTGTAGGACACGGGGAGCAGGATGTATTTAAACTCCTCGTCAAAGCGACAGCTGGAGTTGAAGATCGACGTGTGAAGCTCTGGTTTGTTGCGTGGACTGATGATGCTGTTGTCCGAATCCATGTGGGACTTCTGAATGAGGCCTTAAATCCAAAACACCTAAACAGGAAAACATAAACAAAAATTATGTTTAGCAGAAGCTAAAATACAAATACTGGTGCCAGAAACAATTGAAATTGCAGTGAACAGACGACATTATTTCAACTAAAGATGCACTATATTATCGACATGGTGTCGGCCGATATTCGCAGTGAAGTTAAATATCGGACATCGTCTATTCCATTTTTAAAAAACTCACCGATATAAAAGGCTTCTGTTGAAAGTTGATTTTTAATTTAAGAAACTGTCAAGTATATCTATTAATGCGCTACTACTTATGCGCTTCTCACGTGTCACTTGTGAACAGGTTGGGGTTAGATTTGTGAAAATTTACACATTTGCACTGTTCGAGCGTTGTCATTGTGTTAGAGAGAGTAAATGTCATGAATAAAGTTGACATTAAACATAATCCGAGTTGAAGCGTTGCAACATTTTCAGCCCCATTTTCGGCATTCAAGATGGCGCAGAGGCAGGGCCGCTGACTCAGGACCCGAAGGTCCCAGGTTCCATCCCCAGTCATTGCACATCTCGTGGTGTCTCTGAGCAGCACATCCAAACCCTAGTTGCTCCCCGGACGCTTTCATTAGCTGCTGCGACCTGGTGGTGGATGGGTTAAATGCAGAGAGCCAATTTTGCCATTGTATGGAAACATACAATGATGACAATATATAACACATTATTATTATTATTATTATTATTATTATTATTATTATTATTATTATTATTATTATTATTATTATCTGCATTTGGTAGCAGGCCAAACTGACAAAAGCCATGCAGAATAATGTAGTATTTTAATTCCACAGCAGAGAAATCTATGTAGTCTCTGTAAGTAGGTCTAGGAAAAAAATATCAGTACAGTATTACCGTAGTATTGGTTATCACCCAACTAAGTTACCATATCAGCATATTGGATATCAGCCAAAAATCCAACATTTCAACATACCGGTAATTTCAACCTCAAACTTTTCTTGTCAAATTGTTAATTTATTATTAAATATGTTCGGGTATATCCAGAATCCACTTTCCTGAAGCCCTTTATTTAATTTAATTTTCCATCCAGCCATTATCTTTAACCACTTCTTACTATTAGGGTCACGGGGGTCACTGGTGCCCATATCCAGCCATCACTGTGTGAGAGGCGTGGACACCTTGGACAGGTCTCGAGTCCATCAACGAGACAAACACCCATTCACTCCCTCCCTCACACCTAGGGACAATTTAGAGTTACCAATCAGCCTAACATTTTGGTCTGTGGGAGGAAACTGGAGTACCTGGAGAAAACCCACACATGCACGGAGAGAACATGCAAACTCCACCCAGAAACGTCCTGAGCCGGGATTTGAACTGGTGACCTTCTCACTGTAAGGCAAGTGCTCTACCCACTGAGTCACCGCTCCGCCTGTTTGTGTTTCATTTTGCTAATAACCAGACAGATAGGATTTTAACAGTTAATGCTAGTTTTAAACAAAATTTTGCACAATGTGTAGCACTCAGGGTATGTGTTGCAGATAATGCTCAGTCACCACCAACACATAATCACATATAATCACCAGCACATTGAATTTCAGCTTTTTTTTTAATTGCATTATTGGCTAAGTTGTAGCCATTTTTGTTTTTGTTAAACATGGCGGCAGACTCCAACAGGTTATCAGTTGTAGCTGTACACCAAATGTTTACTTTATGAGTGTTTCATTAAACTTCTCCATTAAAGTTTTAGATATTTTGCTAACAGACAGTTAACTACAGTGGCCAGGTGTTGAAAACAGATCTCAGATCAGTTAATGCTCGGTGTCAGTACTGGGAATCACTCTAAGCTACTACTCCACCAAGTTTTAACTCCGTGTTAGAAACATTAGATAAGTCTGAGCTAATTTTGTGTTGGGTTCTCACTCAGCTGTGGCAGCCATCTTGAATGTGGTTGACTTCAAAAGTTAAGCTGCAGATGTACATACAATTATTACCTTTGGCAAGTTTCATTAAAATTCTGAAGTGGTTTGATAGGTTGTATACTTGTACACAATCAGAGACAAGTTATTGCCATTTGCATCAGTGGCGGTTGATAATAAAATTGGTGTCAATACATGGAAACTAACCACATTTTGAACTAGCTCTATACATTGCTGCTTTATTGCACATGATTCTGTCAAAATATCCAGATTACATAGAAGTAATGTTAATATGAAGTGTCTAAATGTGAGCATCTGTTGCTCCTGTTTTATCAGTTCCTGTCATAATGAGCTGCTGCAGCTCCAAACACCAGGTTGAACTGTCTCAGCAGGAAGTCTCCTCTGTGCTCTGCTTAATGACAGGCTGTCACAACGCCAGTGCTTTCCAAACCAGAAACTCCACTGCTGACATCTGTGTGCAGGGGAATATTTCTCCATGTTTGCACCACTTACAGCTGTTACTGAGAAGTCTTTTTCAGTCCTTGTCAAGCAGCATTTTCTCTGAGTGCTGCAGAAGGTTGAAATGAACAAACCAAACAAAGTTGTTGTTTTTGTACAAGAATATTGTGTCACTTATTAAATTACTGACTTTTGGTAGATTCATTAATCCATCTATAAGGATTAATAGACCAGTTTTTTTTTTGTTTAAATTATACCAGAGAACTACAACATATAGTTTTTTTATTCAACTGCTATTCCAAATAAATTGTGATATTTTGAAAAATATAAATTAAATCAAAATATCATTATTGGCAAAGTTCATAAACTCACATCTTATTTGCAAGGGAATTACTAAACAAATATGAAGTTGGAATAAAGAACATGAGCTTTCCATGTGGAAAATTAATGTGATTTAAACATGAGAGGCTCAAATTTTATGCACATTTCTCATATGATTTTGAACTTTATTTAACCATGTTTATGTTTTACCACAAAAAAAAGTAAAATAATTAAAATATTTGAAATACTGAATACATCTTATATTTAAATGAAAAAAGGTAATTTTGATTTGGGTGGCAAAAATGCATCTCAAACAAGCAGAGGGATGTGAGTAGAGAAAGTTGGTGGAATTTGAAAATTTCAAGTTGTTTTGGGTGGACAGGAAGGGAACTGGGAATGTAAATAAACCTTAATGATGTTGGTGTGAGACATTTAAGTGGGTAAACACTGTGTATAAAATAGAGGTAGGTGGCACGGAGTGATGGATCAAGGTGAGCGGAGGGAGCAGTTTTATTGATGACCACATGCAATGCCTGAGCCAGGGGGTGGCAAACGGTGGCCTTGGCCTTAGCGAAGTTTGTTGTGAAATCTCTACTGTCTCACTGCAACATGGTGAGATTCACCCCAGATTGTGTAGCAAGACTGAACAAAATTACTTTATTTCTCAGTGTTAGCTCAGCTGACACAAGGCCCAGATTTGTTTTGTTTTGTTTGTTTGTTTTAATTGGAAAATCTCGTACATTTTGTATGTACTAGGATCAAATCATATCCTGATTTTTCAATTTAAGCATAAGCTTTATTTACTGTTGAATATGTATTGTGTTTTTCCCCGCTACGATGTGTGTTTAAGTGTACGTCTGTGTATTAGAAACCAGTTGAAAGATTTTGATCAGACTTGCAGAACATAATCACTGGATGTAGGTTAGAGCTGTCATTTCTACTAGGGATGCACCGATCCACATTTCTTACTTCCGAAAAAAGGTACTTTTGATTTGGGTGGCAAAAATGCATCTCAAACAAGCAGAGGGATGTGAGTAGAGAAAGTTGGTGGAATTTGAAAAT
>JARVGQ010001175.1:14688710-14700330 GCA_031762355.1 Hypsolebias martinsi | reverse complement strand
AAGTAAAGTACAGATACATGAAAAATGTACTTAAGTACAGTAACAAAGTATTTGTACTTAGTTACAGCCCACCACTGGGCTCAGGTTATTTCACACAAGCAGCCGAAACACTGAGGTTTATACCACAGGTTGTAACTGAAACTAAGGGGTGTGCCAACATCTCTTGATCAACTTTGGTTCTTGTTCTGTACCACTCGGTCGAGGAAACGAGCGGCAGCTGGCTCTACAGGTTGACAATTGGGGTTAGATGTCGGAAGAGCTGGGCTCTTCTGGCTTAGAGGCGCAGGTCTGCACAAGCATGCAAAATTGGCTGTGAGTTCAAAGAGAATCGGTGAGAGCAGGGAGTTAAGGTGAAACCTGTTATTTTTCTCTCTCTCTCAAGTCTCTTCTAATGATCACTCTATCTGCCTCCCACAGGAAGGCAGAGGAGTGCCAGCCTCAGGACCTGCAGCTCTGAGGAACCAGCATCACAACTGCTGCTTTCCTCTTCTGCTGCTTTTCGTATCAGCTCTCATTTAGCTAGTTAGCCTTGAATATGCACAAACGGAATAATTTAAGCACATTCAGAGTTCGGAAATTTGCTCTTGAGTGGTTACAAAAAAATTCACTTTTCAAAATTACATGAATGGTGTTATAAATGTAAGACACTTGGGTCATGGACTAAATCTAGAAGGCAGGTTCAGATTTGATCTGCTCCATCAAAAGGGATAGAATGATGAAAATTACAAACCCACACAAGATGGTAAAATACCTACATGACGTTCGCTACAGGTCAGTTCAATCCCATCTTTTATTTTTTTATCTGGTTCTTCCTTTCCAGCTTGTGGGGATTACTGGTGCCCACAACCATCAGTCACTGTGCAAAAAGCAGAAGACAACTTGGACAGGTTGCAAGTCCATCACAGGGACACAGAGACAAACATCCATCCACACTCTCACCTATAGGGACAGTTTGTACATCCATTATCTTTACCTGCTTCTTCCTTTCCAGGTCATAGGGGTCACAGGCACCCACATCCAGCAGTCATCGTGCAAAAGGCAGGTGCACCCTGGACATGTCTCCAGTCCATCACAGGGTCACAAAGAGACAAATAAGACAACCATTCACACTCACTCTCACACCCAGGGATAATTTAGAGTTATCACTCAGCCTAACATGCATGTTTTTGGTCTGTGGAAGGAAACCGGAGTACCCTGAGAAAACCCACATGTGCATGGAGAGAACATGCAAACTCCACCCAGAAAGGTTCCCGCCCACAATTCTTTCCTGCAACCTTCTCTCTGAGATGAAACAGCTCTACCAGCTGCATTGCCTTACAGTTCAATTTAAAAGAGCTAAACAGAATGTAAGTGATGTTTCACCATTCAGGACTTTTTTCCATGCCGGTAGGCAGTTTGCATCACCCCATCTAACCGTACAGGCGCCCCTATCAACCAAATCATGGCACAAGGGTGACAGCAGAACGACAGTCCTTGTTAGCTTCCAATCCTGAATTGCTAGTTTGAACAAATGACCAGTTTTATCTACACAAAACTAATGACAGGAAATTAGAATCAAGACAAGCTGACTGACTTTGACAGCCAGACTAAGAGCATTTCGTTTAATCTATTTCGCATATTAAAGATGACGTATTTGACAATTATTTAAATAATTAACCATTGATTGGTGAGATAAACTGGTCCTCTCTGTGCAGTCTGCTCTGTATCAACTGAGGCAGTGTCCAGCTTGTATTTTCTTCAGATTTACTAGTTCATTAATGTAGTCCATTATGTAGTGGTTTAGTTATTTTACAGCACTGTGGGGAATTTCAATCACGACTTTTCACTCACATCATAGCGTTTAAGAAACGTCAATGACAAATTGTTGAGCAGCCACTCTAATGAATGGTAGTATTTTGTAACAGGAACCATGCAAGGTGTGACTCAAACTGTTTCTCAGCTCAAATGGATAGGTGACCCATACCTCCTGTACGTTCAGAAAAACTATTAATGTTTAGAAAATGTGGTTTCGAAAAATTCTACTGGTACATAAAGGTTTTACGAAATTGAACTGTAGTATTATCAGAGTATAGGCCAGTTACTGGTTTTGAGTTAAATGGTGGTTTAACAAGGTTTGTTCTTCAGTTCTTTCAGAACAAGTTGTTGCTTATGACTCAAAAGTTCAAATAAATGCATTAATAATATTCAACACAGTTAATGTATTTTATTATATTTCATTTGATCATGAGAATTTAATTCAACAAATGAACATGCAATATAAACAATAAACTGTTCACTTGTTTTGGGTTGTACACTGTACACGTTTTCAGAACACGTTTATACGCGTCCAGAAGTGGTTCCTAAAAATCCTGGCAATTGTCATTAAAGTCATCTACAATGTAAAATGTTCCAGGACATCTAGCCAATTGCCTCAAGTAATATGACATTTTCTTGTGAGTTATTGTTGGTCTTAAATTGTTCAAAGTCCAGCAGGTTGAAGCTTTTAGTTGAGCGAATAGCACTGTCCATCTATCCATTTTCTTTACCTGCTTTATGATGTATGATTGTGGAGAGCTGGGGCCTATTTCCAATGGCAAGTGTTTACACACTGGATGGATGGCCAATCTATTCCAAACCCAAAAAGACCTGAATGAGACAATTATTCACTCTTTCATTTGAATCTACTGACAACTTAGAATTTCTAATTAACCTAACCAATGTTTTTATTTTCTGAGGACAAACCAGAGTACCTGGAGAAAACCCACTCCTCTGTGGGGAGTAAATGTAAACTTATCTACAAGCACTGCTAAGTACATTAACATGACCCTGGTTCTAATGAGAAGCAGCTTGATTTGAGATAGATGCTGGTCAGAGCTTAATTTGTAAACTGATCAATGCTGGAACGCAAATGGTGGGCGAGAGAAGTGGAGGGAGCGTGTAGGTCCTCCTCCCCCTTACATTTTGAATAAAGTAAATGCTATTTCCTGTATTTTGGTGTAGCCTATTTTAACTGGTTGTTAAACATCTAAGTTTACCTACATTTGTAACCACCTGATTAAACTACTGTTTTAGAGAACAACCAGGTTATGTGTGAAGAGCCACTCCCATTTTGTTAAGCGTAATCCCCGCAGCTCCCCAATTTCACGTTTCTGAGTCAAACTCTTCTTCGATGATTTCATTCCTTTTTGTTCCAATCTCAATTACGACCCCTTTCTCGGTTGGCCAACTGAGGACAATCCATCCATCCATCCATCCATCCATCCATCCATCCATCCATCCATCCAATGAAAGACCTTTTTATTCCAACAGGCTTTTAGTAATTAAATGTGGTGACATTTCTGGTTTTATTTTTGCTATTATGCCGTGTTTTTCTTGCTTTTTAACATGTTGTCATTTTAAGAACGGTACTGTTTTTTTTGTTAAGCACTTTGGTCACCATCACCATGGTTGTGTAACGTGCTATAGAAATAAATAAATGAAATGAAATGAGAATCAAGATATAAATAATATCAAATGAAAACTATTCATATGAAACAATTCATGTTTAGAAATGAGATCCATTTGTCTTTTCTAATTTTATGGCAAAATAACAAGCATAACCCTAACTATAGGATTTATGAAAAATTAAAGTCTTAAGCCCAGTCTTAAAACTGGATAATGTGTCAGTCCTACAGACAATAACTGGAAGTTGGTTCCACAAGAGAGGAGCCTGATAACTGAAAGATCTTCCTCCCAGTCTGCTTTTGGAGACTCTAGGAACCCCAAGTAAACCTGCAGTCTGAGAAAAAAGTGCTCTGTTAGGGAAATCTGAAACAACAAGAGCTCAAATGTAAGATGGAGCTAGGTTGGTGAGAGCTTTGTAGGTTAGAAGTAAGAGTTTGAATTCTGTTCCAAATGTGACAAGGAGCCAGTGCTGAGAAACTAAAATTGGAGAATGATCTCTCCTACTAACTCCAGTTAAGACTTTGCAGCAGCATTTTGGATCAACTGAAGACTTTTTAAAGAAGTTTTTGGACACCCACATGATAAACCATTGCAATAGTCCAGTCTAGACGTGATAAAAGCGTGAACCACTTTTTCTGCATCATTTTTAGATGAGATGTTTCTAATTTTAGCGATGTTATGCAGGTGGAAGACGGCGGTTCTGGTAACATTTTTAATGTAGGTAACGTTTTTCTTCAACGTGAACAAGGATAATCTCTGATTCAGGAGATTAATGATTGACAAACGTAACGTTGAATTTATCAGGTAAAGAATACACTGAAGTGCTGCTGCTTTAGTACAACTTCTGGATGTTAGAGGTGACAGAGTGACCACAAACACTAAGAATAACACAGACTCACATATGAGCTTTTAATAAACCACTGAGAGGTTATGACAAACTTGAACATCAGGAGAAGCAAAGCTGTTTTTTTTCTAGTTGCCCATAAACCCTTATTTTACAAGTCCTGCCTCAGCAGTGAGGTGTTGTTGTTCTGGTTAGGAGGCCATTGTTGGTGTTACTGGTAGCCACAGACTTCTGACTCTTCCTGGGTGACAGTACAAGGAGTTAAATCCTGTAAATTTTGAGGAAACGTCCTTCCTCCGCTCTAACTCCTTGTTACCTCGCAGTGAAGTGAGTGTCAGGAGGCCTGCAGGGATGCACCACCAGACCACTGGGAAAACTGTGGTCTTCAGGCAGAGTGTGTGAATGCTGACCACATATGTGTAACACCATGTGACACTGTCAGTGTGTAAATGTGTGTGGTTTCATGCTCCAGGTGATCCTGCCTGCCACCTTTCATGCCAGAGTTTTAAACCAATATCTATTTTGGGGGAGAAAAAACATTTCTCATGTACCATAATAAAGTCAGATCTCAGAAGATTATCTTAAACACGTAGAATCAAAGCATGTGTCTATGGGTCTTGGATTAGTTCACATGAAAATGAAATTGCTGCACATGGAGTTGAAATTGACAGAGCATCTGAAATAAAATTTTGTGGAATAATTGTTGATGAAAACTCTGTTGGTAGCCACATATAGAATATACCAGACAAAAATGATCGAAATTGGTTGCTATTGTTTATAAAACTAGATAATTGTTTATTTCACGCATACTTTTTTTAAAGTGCCATGTTGCATGGAGGGTTGAGTAATGTATATAAAACTAATATAGATCCAATAAATAAACTTCAGAAAAGAGTAATTATAGATTAATAAATAATGTAGTCTTATCATCCATTATTCATAATGCCTTCCGCTTTAAAATGTAGAGATATTATGTATTTATAAACACTGGAAAAACAGTACTACGTTGGGTTAGAAACAACTGTCGTCTTGCCTGTATTAAAAAAATTTTAGTTAAAGGAAACTGAAAGTTCTTCATTTTTAAGTAAACGAAGTAAGAACTAATATCAATGACATAAGCTGTGGAAAAATTTAAGTGTGTAAATTAAGTTTAGAAGCGCTCATTTCAGTTTTAGAAATAAATTAAAATGCAAGTTAATGAAGAGCTACTGTATATAGTAGTAAAAGTTGTGATGATGGTGATATTAATAGTAATACATGGAAATGTAATGCTTGTAATAATAATAGTAATAATATAATAATATCCATCCATCCATCCATCCATCCATCCATCCATCCATCCATCCATCCATCCATCCATCCATCCATCCATCCATCCATCTTGATCGAGCTGGTAGTGTTGTTGCCCCAGCTGAGGTTGTCTTTCAAGTGCACACCCAAGTACTTGTAGCTGGACACCATTTCCACTGCAGATCCTGTCTGAAGTCCACGACCATCTCCTTCATCTTCTTTACATTGATGTGAAGGTTGTTCTTCCTGCACTAGCTCTCCAGGTGTTCTACCTCCTGCCTGTAGCTGGACTCATCATTGTTTGTGATGCATCCCACCACTGCTGTATCGTCAGCAAACATCACAATATGACAGCCTGGATGGGTAGTAGTTGCACAGTCATACATGAGCAGAGTGAACAGGAGGGGGCTCAACACACAGCCCTGGGGAGAGCCAGTGCCAAGGGTTATGCCGGAGGAGAAGTTGTGGATCCTCACAGACTGCGGTCTGTTTGTTAAGAAGTCCAGTTGCAAATGGAGGGGCTTAGTCCTAGTGTGAGTAGTTTGTCCATCAGGGTCTATGTTGATTTGGTTGTGAATTTGTTCTCGAGGTATTTTGCTAACCAACAGGCTAGATTGATGCCAATATTTAATGCCATAGTTTTAAGCTAACAGTTTGCAAGATGTGAAGTGCTCAAAGCTCATTTTGGTGATAGTTCTCAGCACCTGCCACACCAAAGTTTTACTCAGCCTCTGTAAAATTACCTGAATCATATACATCTTTGCTTTTCCTAACTTTAGTTGGCTGTGGAGGCCATGTTGTTTTGGAATGATTGCAAAAATTACTATTTTATGCAAGTTTTATTAAAGTTTGCTCATTGGTTCATAAAATACTTTGCTAACTTACAGGCATATTTGAATGGCAAATGTTTAAAAATAAATATTGTGCCATCAGTTCTCACTTATAGTTTAAGAATGACTTGCAGTTACTACCACAGCTAACCGTGGCTCTGTGTCTGTGTAACTGGCTGAGTTATACAGTAGAATCATTCATCGGTTTGTTAAGGTGCTTAGATGAGATGGCCATCTTAAATGGGACTGTTTCCAAAGTTTTATCAGTTGAAGGCAAACAGCCAAAGATTACTTTCTGAGTGTTTTATTCAAATCTTTCCGGTGGTTCATGAGATAATTTGTTAACGCTATAGACAATCAAGCACACATAGGCAAAAACAATATTGCCTTTTATCTTTGATGGCTTAAGATTTAAAAAATGAAGAAGTTTGAAGCATCTGATCTGTCACTGAGTCAGTTTTGTTACAGCTCAGTATTTCATGGCAAGTGTGACACCTTATCCACTCTGTTAAATCTGCCTAAATGTTTACTGACTCATCCTTTTAGCCTGCATCGGTGTAACCCAGCACCCAGCCTCTTAAAACTCATCTATTTAACTACCTGTCTGCCTAAAGTCTTAACCTGTGTCTTTAAACAAACCTGGAAAAAAAAAATCACAGTTAGCTCCCAACACAGTTCAAACAAAATCTGTTATTTTCTCAGTTGGAGCTTGCAGGGGAATCTTTGTAGCCCCACCTGTTCACTATCACCCACTAGTGGCGACAAAGCAGTACTGTATTGTCAAATGTAGTGTAGGAATTGAATGGACTTTGTTCAATTAGATTAGAAAACGTCTTATTTTAATGGCATTCTGCTTGTTTTTGAATTGGACAGAGAGGAGGCACCCCTTTAGATGCTTTAAATGAATGTTTGGTCATTTTCCTCACATCCGTGTGCTTATTTGTTTGTTTGAACTGTTGGCAAAATATATAGCTAATCTTTTGGAAAATAATCATTAGGTTGGCAACTATGACCAATTGACTTTTGGAGTCAGCATAATTCAAGATGGCCATCACAGCTAACTGACCTTAGTCTGCACAGAAATCAGTCAGCTTTACAGATGTTGAGCTAAAATCAGGTGTAGCTGAGAGAAATTCACGAGACACATTCAAGGCACTGACAAATTATGTAAAATATTGCAATATTGGATGAGCTTGCTCATTTTGTCATTTTCAAGCCTTGAGTAAAATGGCCACAACTGTCATTTCTCAACGTAACATTATCTTAATTTAAAACTCAGGCATTAAAGGCGGCAGGTGATGGAATATGGATTGGTAATCTACTGGTAAAGAGCTATAATGACTTCTTCCTCTTTGTGAAGGCAGATCGTTGTGGTGTCGAAGTGGATCTTTCAGCTGTGTGCGATCTACTCTGTTGCATTGTTTCTGCTGTGACAGTGTTTATGCATAATTGAGTAATTACCTGTAAAAGATAGCCCTCCTGTGGTTCAACTCAACCATAATTTCCCCATCCATATCAATTTTTTTTTCTCATGATGTAGCTAAGTACAACAGTTGAAATGTGCTGTATCGCTCTGAAACTGAGTGGGTGAGCTGCTGTTATGCATAACCACCTTTGTGCTCCGTCTAAATGGCCTCGTCTGCTTTAACTTCGCAGGAAGCAAGAAAAAGAGTTTGAGGAAATAATTTTGGTCATTTGGAATGACAAAAAAAAAAAAAAAAATCACAGGATGATAATTTGGCGTTCCTTTGTGGGTTTCAGGGTCCCACGGAGAATGGAAAGCTGTAACAGGCACTTGTGGCCTCACCCACAATGGCATTAAAGACAAACAGCAGTGCGTGCTGCTGGACTGAGCTCCACGGTGGTAAAAGTGGTCATTCTTTTTGACACACGGCGGCCAAAGTTCAGCATAATGCCAGTGTCATTACAGTGCAAAGAAACTTTTATAAGTCAGAGCATTTGCTTTAGTTATCCAATCATTTTTTTTAAATTTGCGTCCCCATGAAGAAACATCTTTGAAGTGCTTTTTTATTGGTTAGGACTTCACCGTCAGGAGAGAAGGCACAGCTCAGTCAAAGTCTCTATAGGACAAGTTTGTTTAATAACTGACAGGAAAATAAACCAAACCCATTGTTAAGGGTGGGACCAAAACACAGGACAGCGTTCGTTGTTTGTATCAAAGCAGTTATGGTGGGTATGAAGGATGTAGCTAGGCTGTTAGCGTAGCCTTTTTTCAGTCAATCTTTCACAGAGATCAATATTTTATTCCAAACAGGATGATCAAGTCCAGCAGTGGATGTGACAAAAATTAAAATATGTCTATTTAAGCAGAATGTTTTTTTTACACTACTCGTAGGAGAATTTTTTGCTACTACCATATTTTTCGCCATACACGTCGCACCTCCCTATGAGTCGCATCAGTCCAAATATGTCTAATAAAGTGGACAAATGCATAAATATGTTGCTTCGCCGTATAAGTTGCATCTATTACGCGTCACTGCTGACAACCCGGAAATCTGGGCCGGTGTTGTGCCATTGATTGGCTGCCAAACGGCGGCACTGGAGGACTTTAACAAGAATTAAACAAGATTAACACTTAAAAACAATTATTTGTTTGCTTGAAATTATAGTAAAGGTGTGCCCCAGTCTAGCTTTTGCTTCATAAATGCACTTTGACAGTCAAATCAGCTGTATTTCAAAACTCGACATGCAGAATAGGAGCGTACACGGGAGGACTTGTTGTGCATTTCTTTGAAGTTTAACAAGATAACCACAATTATTTGTTCGCTTGACTTTATAGTAAAGGTGTGTGTCAGTTGAACTTTTACTTAATAAATGCACTTCAGTGGTCAAAATAGCTATTTTGCTGGGACGGCGCAGCAAAATGAAGCTGATTTGATGGTTGCTCCAGGCAAGTTGGACTAAGGTGGCAGGCTATGGCAAGCTGATTGTGTTAGTAATAGCCACTTTTAATTATTACATGACACAATGGCATGCCATACTACTCAAATGCCATCTAGCTGCTGAAAATGGTTCAATATTTTCAATCAGAATGAATGAAAACAGTCACATCTCAGCCAAAAATTGGTTTATATATATGGGAAAATCCATAAATAAGTCACTTTGGCGTATAAGTTGCAGGTCATGTAAATTATGAAAATAACAAACAAACAAACAAAAAAAAAAAAACGACTTATAGGCCAAACTACAGTAGTCTTTTTTCATTTTTGTTGTTTTCAGACAACTGAAATTGGTGGTTATACGTCACTACAAACAAATCATCATGAAAGCTTGATTTGTTAATCTGATAGAGTCAACTCAGCAGCACAACATAATGTTACTTCATAAAGGACCAAACTATCCCTTTAAGATGTACTGTTAAAAAACTTATTCTTAATTAAAATAGCTGCTCATTACCAGTCCTTCATTTTTAACACAAGGAGGCCACTACAGCTGGAAGCTGACTGTAGTTCTTGGCCTTTCTTTTCCTCTTTCTGCTAATGTTTTATTTTTTATGGAAGCCACCAGCTCCAAACTGGGCCTCAAACCCAGAATCAAGTGGTACATGCTGGAATATTCAGTTACGGATGCATTTCCATTCGATTGTCCTGAAAGGGGACGGGCAGAAGTAAGCGATATGACTTGAGGGGATCGTGTTAATGTAACTAAAACACACAATAATCCCACAAGACTTCCTTCCCATTCCCATTAGAAGCCACACCCAAGACGACAGGTAACACGAGAGCACCTTTCACAGATTGGAAGAGGTGGGAAAAACAGGCAAGGTTACTCTCTGATTATTACTGCTTCACGTTGCCGTGTCCCAACCCTCTTGTTTCATTTATTCGTCCTCTTTCACCCTAAAACAATTTCTCTTCTCCACAACAAATAAAAGATTGATTCTAATACCATCAAGTGCTTCATTAATGACATCAGTCTGTGTTCTCTGGATTCTGAGGGCTCTCAAATAGACGGTGAAATGCTCTGATGTAATGTGTGAGATAGGATCTTTTGTGCCTGCGTTATAAATTGTGCCATAATGTGAGCGTGCAGGGAGCAGCGCTGGGGTAGGGGGGTGGCAACGAGGGGAGGAGTGGGTGGATCAAGCAGTGTCACAGGAATCCACAGTGTTGTGAGAGCCCCATACCTTTCAGCTTCATTAAACCAATTTCACGCTGAGGTGAGCTAAGAGAGGAAGCTCTGAATCTCAGCAGCGGCAACAATAGTGCATTGAAGGGATGAGGCGAAAGTAAATTAGGTACCACTTCACAGACGGCAAATTAAAATCTGAAAGTTGGATAGGAAAAGTTGAGGGCAGATGATTATGTCTTTATTGTGCCCTCTCTCCTCAATCTAGAGAAACCCTTCCACCCTTTTAGCAACCATCTTTTGCACACACACCTCCAACATCTCCACACCCCTCTATATAAAAAATAATGATCTATTTCTTGTCTGGTAATTGGTTTCTAAGATGCTCTCACTCAAAGAGTGGATCTTAAATACTAAACTGCTTATGACCCTCTTTTCAGCCACTTGATTTGCTTTAGCTTATCAGTAAGATTTCACATCCAGGAAAATCATATAAATGAAACATTAATATATTTCTCTGCAATCACTGACCTTTTAAACAGCCATTTTATCAGGTTTGGTACTCTGTGTTTGTCAAAGTCATGTGACAGCATAGACACAAACTACGTAGGTGGTGGTAAATTACCTGCCACACAAGTTGATCTGTTCAGTGTCTTTGCACAGAACTTCCACAAAAATATTTAGTCTTCTTTAAAATATTTTGAATCTGAAACAGGAAAAGAGAAATAAGCTTCATATGTTATCTTGATGATAAGACTCCCCCCCATTTTTTTCCCAACAAAAAATGTTAAACAATAAACTTTTACACAACTGAAAAGTAGCAATTACACATGGCAACAAAGACAGTGATTCTTACATTGAGATCATTAAACTGACACATAAAACGGTTTAAAAACATGTTTTACGGAACATTGTATTCTCATTCGTGTGCCAAAATCCTATGCTAAACATGCAAACGTGCACAACATAAATATTAAAGAAAACACAGTCTGAGCAGAAGTGTTACTTTATTTATTAAACGACAAGGTGATCTAATTTTTAAATAAGCATTCATTAAATGCAGTGGTAGTACAAATACTTTGTTACTGTACTTAAGTACATTTTTCATGTATCTGTACTTTACTTAAGTAGAATTAAATATGGG
>JARVGQ010001175.1:14660520-14678926 GCA_031762355.1 Hypsolebias martinsi | reverse complement strand
TAAAGGGTGAATAAGTTGTTGTTGGTCAGTAAACTGACCAGCTGGTGCCCCACTTTAACAAGAGCTAAAGAAATAAACAAATGTAGTGAAGGGGAGGGAGAAAGTGTCACCCTTCTTCCTCCATCTCTCTCCTTCATATTGCTACAGCCATTTTTACACCTTCATTCACTAAAGTAACCATGTTCAGAGCCGCAATAACCTGTGATAATCAACTGGTGGCCCATGGGCCACTTTAGTTTTGTTGGAGGAGATTTTTGTGGCCAGCAGGGGTGACATTATAAATCTAAAAATATCTAATGATTTTCAAAATTTTTTGATATTTTTACAATTTAAGACAAATGAAAAGACCAGATTCTTGTTAAAAAAAAAAAAAAAAGGGGGGGGGGGTTAAAAAAAAAATCTACGAACTGTTCAGACCTATGTGATTTTTTTAATGTGAAAAATAATTACAGTATTTTCCAAACTATAAGGCACACTTAAAGTCCTTTAATTTTCTCAAAAATCAACAGTGAACCACATAATCATGTGCACTTTATGTGTTAATTCTAGTTATGCTTACTGACCTTGAAGTTTAAAATATATATATTTTGTGCAGTGTTAGCATTCGGAGTATGTGTTGGTGAAGTTGCTCAGCTACTATCAAATCAAATTTAGCTAAATATCTGTAAGTAGACTGAGTGGCTTAGCTGTGGCAGCCATCTTGAACGTGGTTGACTTCCATAGATGATCAACTGGAAACATGCAACCGATGATTACTTGCTAAGATTCTTTTATTAAAATCTCTCCACCACTAACATTTTATCAACATTACAGACAAACATTTACTTGCACACATGCAAACACACATGAATGTCAAGCTGGGCTGCAGAAATGTTAAATTAAAAAAAAAAAAACTCTTTAAAGATTTTAACCATTATATGATAAACTGGCTTGCCAAAACTTTTTGGTGCTAGTAAATTCTTTACATATTTAATACTTTATATATTCAGAAATAGATTTGCAACTCTGAAACGCCTTGTGACAGTGACTTTCTTTCCCTCTATTGACTAAGGTGACATTATTTACATGGACGCCCCCACAAGCACCCTGCAGATGCTGAACACTGTCTATCACGGTGCGCTAAGATTCATAACTGTCTGTATTTATCATACCCACCACCGCACCCTGTATTCACTGGTTAACTGGACATCATTAACTTCACACAGACTCTCACACTGTTACATATTATCTTTAAATCACTTCTTGGTCGGCTGCCTTCATACATCTCCTCCTACATGTCTCTACGTGAGTGCAGCTACAGTGTGCACTTTCAGGACATTATTACCTGCAGTGTCCCCTCAGTGAGGACGGAACTTGGCTACTCGGCTCCTGTTTCCTGGAATATCTTGCAAAAAGATCTGAAGCTCTCGACCTTGACCTCTCTAAATGGTTTCCAACATCTGCTAAGTTCCTGGGAAAAACCAATGCAGACATGTTCCTGTTTTTAGTTTTCTACTTCGCCTTACAACTTAGCTTTTTAGTTTAAAGACCATTTTATTTTCACTTGCTACTCTCAATTTGCATGCATCCTTTTATGATTGTCTACTGTTGTCATGTTAAAAATCAGGTCTCTCTTGTAAATGAGTCCCCAAGGCTCAATGGGATTAACCTGTCTAAATAAAGGTTGAATGAATATGCTGTACTAGAAAACAAAATATTGACTGTTTCCAGTTATTATACTCTCACATACATGTAAAGAATGTATATAATGTCTCACCAAATTTAAGCTCATCTAACATACTTTACTTTGTAGTTGTACAGTAAATTGATTTTCTCAGAGCAAACCAGGTGCTTCGTGTCATGAGTCGTGACACCTGTGAGTGTTTATCGGTGAGCAAATGTAATTCTTCGTGTTAAAGAAGATCTGTGGTGTTTGTTCTCAAGCGTTAGCATAAATCAGCAAAGGAGGTGATAGTGGTGTGTGAGGAAGGCGTGTAGTACACTCCTTCTGTGTTCTCCTCTTCTCCACCTCCTCAGACCCTCTCCCATTTTCTTCCATCTCCACAGAAAGCCTCATTAGTCCCAAGGAGCTGCTGAGGTAGCACACGGCTGCCATTGTGGCCAATCCAAACATCAGATTCTCTCCATCCAAGCCCCCCACTTCAGAACCCTCAACCAAATCCCATTTTCAGGCTCTGCAGCTGTCCCGCTCTGCCAGAGCACTTAGCGGTGTCATTCTATCCGGCTCTCCAGGCCTCGGAGGAAACAGACCAGTTTTGTGCTTGGCGGTGTCTGATATGACTCCAGAAATGGAAATGAAGACATGGATCTTCATTAGGAGAGGCAGGTGTCCACAGAGATTCAGCCCAGGTGAAGGAGCAGAGAGAGGGAGGTGGGGGTGGCCTGTGAGGGCGACACCGGATGATGGGGAAGTGGATTGGTTGCGATTTCAAGCCTTAGACTTTGTAGAGGGCTTGTAAGCCCCGCCCCTCTAAGCCATACACCCACATATGCTCACACATACGTATTGAACCACACACACATACCTCTTTGCCATCACCCCTTCCACCCCATCTCACTCCTCCACCCCGGCACTTAATTGCCCATGTAATGAGCTGCAGTGAATGGGATTACTTGTGTGGAGGTACTTGAGGACCTTGTGCATTGGGGCACCTCCTGCAGGCCCTCATCTCCAGGGAATACATTTTAGGATGATGTTTTCTATGAAGCGCAGGGGGCAAAAACCTCAGCTCTCCTCATCACATCTGGTCTGGTTGCATTAGGCCCACTCCAAAGCTTCCATCTCTTCTCCTGTGCTCCCACCCCCCCCCAGAGACTTTTGTTTCCTTAATTATTCATTACAGAGAGGTTGCTGATGCTTTGAAACCTGTGGAGGCGGATGAGGCCATGGGGCTGACCCACGAAGCCCAGAGCATCCTGGAGCCTGTGACGTGTTTTTGTGGCAGGACACCTGTTATTTCTCCGGCTTCTACCTCACCCCACCTCCCTAATTTAGTAAAATGACACTGTAACACGTGTGTGTATTTTTTTAAAAATTCAAATCCTCTTTTATTTATATTTTCCGCATGATGTTTTGCGTTCACTCAACTTAGAAAGTCATTTTAAAGTGATGAAAACGAAAGTATCTTTGTGGTCAGTGTAACAAGAAGTTCTTTTGTTTGCAGAAACGCTGAACAATAATTTGTTAGTTGCACAAAGCAAAACAGACTATTTTCCCATTAATATGTGTGGCGACTCATAAGGAGCACCCTCCATGGTGCCAGGGGCTGCTTCTCTTCTCACGCTGTTTTTTGGTAAAATATTAGCCCCAGCAGCCCTTGTGCAGAGCTGCTGACAAATAGGGAGCTGTTGTCCCCCTTCTCTCACAGGGGTTAGGGTTAATGATCCCAGTTTCGGAGGTTAAAGCTTGCCAGTGGTTCTTTCTCCCGCGCCCCAACAGATGTTGCTAGGACTTTAATGTGGTTATCAAATCGGAGTGCCCTCTAAGCCCTGGGAGCCCATTGTGTGCCGTTGCATTCCAGGGCCTCGCCATGGCGACAAGGGATCCCGGGGGCCAAGCTGGGCTCCCGCTGAGCCTTCCAGCAGCCCCTCAGAGCTGACAGCTTGGGCAGCTCCTCTCCCCTGTTTCTGCCCCGGTGGTGTCCCCTATGTGTCATAAAGTCACCCTGCGTCTCCGCTCTCTCCCACAGTGCTTCCCTCAGCCGAGCCGCTCTCACAAATAAGCGCTCTCACTAACCCCATTCACATCCTCGCTCACACACATCCATCCATCTTGGACACACATGTGCCCACCCGGGTGGAAAAACAAAGAATTGCACAGCAATGATTAAACATTTTATTTATGTTTGTGAAAATGGTGTGAAAAAAATGCCTAGAAGTGTGGAGGCATAATGGATGCTCTGTTCTTTATTACCGGTATGTGCATTATCAGTCACTTTGTGCATGTTTTTTTTAAATGATTTTAGAGTTTTCTTGCTGTTTTCAACCACGCTACACATTTTAAACCATATTGAATGAGTATGACTGGTGAGCCTTGATTGTTTTTTTTTTTTTTTTACGTGTGCATGCAAGTTATAGCTGCAAAAGGCCAGACGATGATGGTTTATGGTGTCAAAAAATTAAGGGTTAAACAACAAACGAAACAAAACTAAATACATTTCTTACATGTCCTGTCTCTTATATGTCTATTCCAGTAAAAGATTGCATCAAAATGTTCAAAATAAGACCCGTGTGAACGTCGTATTTTGCACAAACAGGTTTTCACACTCCAGACCTGGAGTTCAGCGGGAACATTATAATTATCACTATCCTGCACGTCACGAAGGCGGAATCTTTCATGTTATATTCCATAGCAACACAGCGCAACAAACATTGCAGTAAATAATACGTGGCGACTATTTTTAAATTGCACAAGCGTCAGTAGGCATCACGAATACCTTCAAAGTGAGCAGGTTGTATCATTTTAGATGCGGTTCTGCAGGCCCGGGGTCAACCTGATCTCCTCTGTATGTACAGTATCAATAGCAGCAGCTGTGAGGTTGTTTGTACACAGATGCAGGGGCGCTTGATGATAATTGCCTTGCAGCTGCACTCTAGGACTGAAACTGGTTGCTTTTTTTTTTCCTATTCCTTGCTGTCTCATATTGTGTTACAAACATTCAGAGCAGGAAGGTTGAAAACAGTCATAATTATTTTGTAACTCAATTAAGAACTCTGCTTCTTGAGTTTGTTTGCCTGAAAGCTTCCAACGTCACTTACCAGGCCACTCGGTGTTTAGCTGGAACTGGTTGCATTGAGATAAAGGGATTTTTTTAATGCTAACAAAATTAAACAAGAATATATGTATGAGGTGGGATAAGTGGAATAAATGGGGAACTAGTGCACCATGGAGAGCTGTGAACCCACTGAAAGCTAAGAGGTGAGGCACTCATTACAGCCATAAGCCATTTTTCATATGCTGTTATCAATTCAGTGTGCACGGAAGATGGATGGATGACAATTACATTGATAACAATTTCACATAATGCTTTTTTAGAGGAAAAGCTCACTCAACAAAACCCTTATATAATAATTTTAGTCATTTTGGCCAAACTGAAATAGTTTACAAGACAAAAAAAAAAGTATTGTAATTTTTTTGCAACTGTTGTATTAAAAACATATGAATAAAAACTGCAACAATAAAAATTTATTTCAAGCACTCCAAAATGTTTCACACTGCTTGCTTGGAAACGTATGCGCTTTGAACAAAGACAGGCAACAATCAGTGTGCTCAATTAACTCTATAATGATTAAGACATCAATTACCGATTTGATTGATGAGACCAAATGATCCAATTCTTTTTCTTCATCCAGCATAAAAAAATAAAAAAATCGGGGAATAGCAGTGGGAGAAAATTAGTTGATTAATGGTTTAAATGTGCAGAAACCCCCAGCGGAATAAAAAGTGCATTTTAATACCCAACCATCCATTTTCTTTACCTGCTTTTCCCTTTCCGGTGGGGTGGGGTGGGGGGGTGGGGGGACTGGCATCTATCTCCAGCAGTCGCTGTGGGAGACGCTGAGCAGAAGAGTAGACCCTGGACAGGTCGCAAGTCCATCGCAGGGTCACATAGAGACACATAACTTTTACACTCATTCAAAATTTTAAGTTACCAAATAACCTAGCATGGATATGGTCGGTCTGTAGGAAACTAGGAGAAAACCTACCCGTGCATGAGGAAACCATGAAACTCCTCACAGAGCGGCCCAACCAGGAGCACTTTAATGTGGGAATAAAAACAAAATTTCAAGTACAGTATAGTTTTAAAATAGATAATAATTCATCGTCACACATAAAGTAGAGAAACTGCATTTCCTACAAAAATGCAGTGAGAATGCTTATAATGAACTTGCTTAAAAACTGCTGAAATTAGCTAAAAACATGCTGAAGTGTAGCTGAAAAGGAGGAACAAGCCTAAGTTAGCAGAAGAAAACTGAAATAACACATATCTGCTGATTTTGATTTAAATCAACACCCGTCCAGGGTGTACATCGCCCCTGGCACAGTGATTGCTGGACATGGGCACCGGCTACCCCCGTGACCCAAAATGGAAGAAGCGGGTAAAAGATAATGGATGAATGGATGAATTTAATTTAGCAAAACTGAGCACAAAAAGTAGTAAATTAGCTAAAAAAGCTGAAATTAACAAGAAAAAGCTGAAGTGGCAGAAAGAAGCTTAAATTACCAGTAAAAAGTGGAAAGAGCACAGTTGTACCCAATTAGGTGTAAAGAAGTAGAAATCAGCACAAAAAGTAAAAACTATCCAAAAATAAATAAATAAATAAAAAAAATCAGCAAAGAACAACTGAATAGTAGCTTAAAACAGGCAGAAAGAAGCTTAAATTACCAGAAGGAAAGCACACTTGTTTCCAATTAGGGTGCAAGAAGCAGAAACGAACACTAATGGAAATTATATGAATAAAAGCACAATAAAAAAAAAAAAAAAACAACAACAGCTGAATAGTAGCTAAAAAGCAGAAAGAAGCTTAAATTACCAGAAGCAAATAGATATCACATTTTTGCTGAATTAGGCTGAAAAAGTTCAAATGAGTTCAAAAAATGTGAAATTTGCTAAAAAAGCTGAAATTAGCATAAAACAGTTAAATAGTAGCAGAAATAGCTGTTTGCAGAAGTAAGCTGAAAGGAGCAGAACAAGCTGAAATTAGCAGAAAGAATTTGGAATAAGCACAACATTTTTGTAGTTGTCAGAATCAAGTTGAAAGGAGCACAAAAACAGCTGGAAAAAAGCTGAAATTACCTTAAAGTAGCTGAAAAAAAATTCACAAGGAAGCTGAAAGAAGCTGAACCTGAACAAGGTGCGAAAGGAGCAGTAAAAAGTTGTAAACAGATCTAAAGATTTGAAGGATGTAAAATGAGCTCAATTCATTTTTTATGTGAAAAAAAAAAATGGCAGAAAAGGCTAAACATTTCAAAAAGCTATAGTGTTTAATAAGCATTCACACAATAAACATTTTTAGTAAACATATTTTTCTGTTATGTTTGCCTTTATTTTCTCAAAACCCGCTGAATCATATAAAAACGGTTAATGTATCAGATGAATATTTCTATTCTTTCTCGCTTTTGATGCTGATGATGTTCCTCTCCTCCTCCAACAATGGCCCAAACAATGTTTGAAGAGCGCCTTGAGACCAGCTTAGACCGAGGCTTTAGTTTTTATTCTGTCCGTGTTGTCAATGTGTGGAGGGATAATTGAGGCGATCTTTGACTATGGGATCTATTTATACAGAGCATAATTCCCTCTGTATTCAGGCATTATCATGGTGTCAGAACACGCACAATGGCACAATAAGGTCAATATAATGAAACTCCAAAACAATATGCTACCATTTGGGTAATAAAATGACAAACACTGGATTTGTTTAGCCATGTAATGTTGTTTTGGTTGTGTTGAACAAACGCCTTAATTTTTAATAATGTTTTGATAAATTTTTATTTTTTCATTACAACATCTGTTCCAAAGTAAGGCTGGTAGTCTTATTGTCTTTTAAATGATCTCTCTTTAAATTTGAGCTTTGCTGTTTTGATTAAGTGTCTGAAAGTTGTTTTTTTTAATGATTAAAAAATAGAAATAAAAGCTGTTGTAGCTGTTTTTAAACCTAGAATCTATTTTTTGCATCTGCTTTGACTTTTTCCCCCTGATTTATCTGTTAGTCTCTGAAGCCACTATCAGTTATCATTTTTGTCCACATTAGTAATTTGACAAATACCCCCCTTTCTAACAGCCCCATATCATTCTGCCTGACTTTTCCCTGGGTGTGAATCCAGTTATTGATTGCCTGTTCAGTTTCACTTGGAAAAAAAAAGTCAATAAAAGGAGGTTTTCACTTTCTCAATTCGATGTGACAGCTCCCTAACAAGAATAATGGAAAGAGCCCATTCACAGGCAAATCAAGCTAATCCAGCGTGCCCCTCCGCTCTCAATGGAGAAGTCACAGTCCTTCCCGGCCCATTCCATCACAAGTGTCTCCCTTCAGAAAGCTCCAGCGTTAGCTCGACTCCTCCAAAATACAACATTGCTCTCTGTGCACCCCTTTCACTCACCACCACATGGATAAATATGTCAATAAATGTATGCAGAGTCAGGTGGGAAACAAAACTGAAGCATATTATTGGTTTGTTTTTTGTGCAATGTGATTTGACCAACTCACTCCATTTACTGACATGGATAGAAGTTTAGTTTAGTTTAGTTTAGTTTAGTTTATTTATTCATTCATTTTATAATAAAATACAAAACAACTACACACAATAAGAAAAGCAAAGAAAAAAAACACATATATAAAATGAAAGGCAGCAGATGAAGGAAAAAATCTAATTTTATCTGCCCCTTATTCTCTAACAAACAATTCATACAACCAATTTCTTTAATTACCAAAACAAAATGAACAACTCATTTAACCTCCTTTATCTCATAAAATTTCTGAATTAAACTCATTTAGATATATGTTTTTAACAATTTAAACTTAACCATTTTTTTTTAAATATAACCACTGATTGAGCTTCTTTTACATCTGTCTCCAATTTATTCCACAAACCAACTCCCTGAAGTCAATTTGAAGAAACTCTGATTCACATTCACAAAGCAGTTTCATTAATAATAATAATAATAATAATAATAATAATAATAATAATAATAATAATAATAATAATAATAAATAAAACACTTGTTTTTTTTCCTAGCTCTCATATTCTTACAACTAAATATAGTAGTTTTCCAATTTTCTTTCACTAAATGTATTGAGTTTTAAAACTTTTTTCTTCTCTGGAATGACAATCTTGACATCATGATGGCTCAGTGGTTAGTACTGTTGCCTCACAGCAAGAAGGTCCTGGGTTCAACCCTCGGTCGAACCTGGTGTCTTTCTGTGTGGAGTTTGCATGTTCTTCTCATGCTGGCGTGCGTTTTCTCTGCGTACTCCGTTCTCCTCCCACAGACCAAAAACATGCATGTTAGGCCATCGTCAGGCCCAGGCCTCCCTTGCAAAAGAGATCTGTGATCGATTTGCCTGGTTAAATGAAGGTTAAGAAATAAATCTGATTTCCTTCTGAATGTTTTTGGGAACAAAAAAAAAAAAAAAAAAGACGTTACAAAAATGTTCTTGCGGACTTGCAAAAGTTATACAGAATGAAAAAAACATATTGGTCACTGGTGTGAGTGCGTTTTGACATGATTGCATGGAAAATGAAAGCTATATTTTGAACTATAATACAATTTTGAAACATAATACAATATATATTAGCATCATTGCATACACATTGCTTTACAAAGGCCCTATAGAGGCAGCAGGAGCACTGATTGTAGAAATCTAAAGAAGCCATTGATAAGAAGCAGCACATCAGAGCGGCGTTTAAAACAAACTTGTCATTCCTTTTCTTGTTTTGTTGACATAATTAAAGACACCCTTTGTTTTTGGTCACGAGATTACTGAAGTTTCATTCAAGTGCGTTTGAAGAATGACTTTGACTTTGGCCCAGCCATGAAAGTGCCACAGGTTCACTCTTTTTTGCCTTTAAATGACTGAAAAGAGAGATTAACATGATTTTGCTTTATCCACGACACACAAGCCTCAAAACCATAAAACACAACCGCAAGGCATCCCCGTTCGGAGCTGAATGTGCACTTGTTACTGCTCTCAATTCGGCTTTCAGCCCCCTCTAAAGAGACAAGGCCCAATCACAATATTGTCAAAGCTCTGTTGGTTTTCTGGTTCAAATCCTTGTTCACGCTGTTTGCTGAGTACTCATCTGCTGTGACAGCCTTCAGACAAACAGTGAGTCCTGAAAGAGGTCTCCCACAACCAGATCTTTCCTGCTGGGCAGAGGCTGAAACGCTCCTTTCTCTCTCCATCAAGTGGAACCCATGCTATTGAGCAGGCCCCTGGGATCCTTCCATTGAGGTAGGCTATGGGCCAGTGCTCCCCCACCCCTAACTCTGGGCCACCCTCATTCTCCCAGGACACCTGTACCCCTAAACTTCATCGTGGGAACCTCCTTGTCGCCTTCCACCACCTGAGCTGCTTACTGTGCCAGCTGGGCACATCTGACAAACATCGCTGAACGCCAAAGAAAGCAAACCAGCCTGGTGAAGCATTTTGAACTTTTTACTGAAAAAATGGAAAAACAATTAAACACACATTGAAGTTGGGAAGTTTGAGATTTGCATATCTGATAAATAAACGCAGAAAGCACATTTCCAGCCTTGGTTACACACAGCTTTCCTCATGGTCTCTAAATCTCCATGGCACATTGCAAAATAAAAAAAAAAATGGCATCAATTAATCAACATTCATGAACCGTTTACTTGAGCTCTCTTTTGTGTGCTGCAGGGCCTAATCCAGAGACCGGGCTGTTATGCAGCAGTACAGACTGCGTCACTCCACTCTTTGTGGGAGAAACCCATCAACTGGTGTTTCAGGGAAATGTCTCTCCCCATTGAGAGCCTAACCTTCCCCCTCTCTCAACCTCTTCCTCTTGTGCCCCCCTCAGTACTCAGGGCAGGAAGCTCCGTCTCTTAGAGGAGCCCATCCATCCATCTCGCCTCTTCCAATCCAATTCACAGCCGCTCAACATGTATGAAGACATCTGTCCATATTTGATCAGATATTCCATTTTGCTGCAAATGATCTCACGCTCCATCCCCACCCTTGAAGGAGGCAGCCGTTTAAACGTGCCAATGCTTTCCTGCATAATAACCTGCCAATTCTTTTGCCTTGCAGAAGAAGCAAGTTTAATTGGGCCATGCATTTAGAGCTCTTCCACAATTACACAATTACAGCCGAGATGCATTTCTGCATGTTGCGATGTTTGCCCCAATTTGCTGCACTTTTCATACAGTTTAACTCTGGTTGTCTTTTCAGTGGATGCAAATTTAGCTCATTTGGCTTCAAATGAACCATAATTGCTCATATTGAAATCCACACCTTTCTACAAGAGGTTCCTTCCAGTTAGTTCGCATTAAACCTAAGAAGAAGAAAGTGTCACAATTCCATTTCGGGGCATGTGCCATCTGTATTTTCTTGTGTTAAAAGCTAGGAAATTGGCGCCAGAATGGATTGCCGAGCGCACGGATGGATGGGAAACTTAAAAATCAGTTTGTGCAAGTTGCTCCTTTTAGAACGACCTTTACCCTCCTGGATTAAAAAAAAAAAAGACTGATTGATAAATACTGGTGGACACAGCTGATTGAAATAAAAGCTATTTTTAACTGTTTTCAAATACAGGATTGCTGTTCTCACTCTTTAAGTGTCGCCCAATTAGTTTAAATGACAAAACGTGAGGATGGTACGTCCACATTTAACAAACACCTTCAGCAGCTTCCCTTTCCATCCTCTCCTTTTCCAATCTCTCTTCAAAGTTCAAGAATAAAAACTTTTCATAAAGGCCCTTTGCTTCTTGAGTGGCGACCTGAGCCCACTCCAAACAATGCCTTACAAGATACTGTTTAAATTCATATCCGCTCTTCCTTTCTTGTCGAGGGACAACACAACAAACCGCTGACCCACTGATACACAATTAGAAGTGATGCGGCAGTTAAGGCTACAAGCAACTTTGTTTAACAGTCTGTCGTTGACCCTCCACCACTGAATAAATATAATACCCCCAATGAGAATAAGACACAGAGGTGGAGTGAAAAGGGGGTCGGGGGAAGATTTTAAGCCACACATAAGTAGTTAAAGATCTTTATAGAGTATAACACCATTATCCCTGCTGAATAAAAATAGGCTTTAGTGTTTTTTCCACTTAATTTAAATCAAAAGAGTCCCCACCTTACATATTGCACTGGTAATGTAATGGAGAGAGACCCAGAAAAAGGCTTTGTGGCTCTGACACCTCCTATAGTGGGACGGTGTTGTCCTGCGAGCCAAAAGGAAAGAAAGGTTTTTCTTCTCTGCTTTGCTATCTGCTAACACATTCTAATTGATGCCACTGCATTCCTCCACTGGATGCATTCAGTGAATAACGAGCCTTGGACTGAATACCCATGAATTGGTCCCCACCAAGCAAAGCAGCAAAGCCTTTGCCCCCCAACTCTTTTGCCTCCCTATCGCAACCGCAAACCCAGCGACACCTCCCCACCAAACCTTCCCCAAAGCTCTGCCCGAGCTTTGCCGCCCATTAAAGAACCACCATTGTGCCGAGATGCGGCCCACAAAAGCTGTCAATCTCTCCGGGTTTCTCCAAAGCTTGGACTCACACAGACTGGAGTGACAGACCTCCTCCTCCTCCTACTCCTTCATCCCCCACCCCAAGTCACCCCTGTTCCCCGAAAATCCTTCTCCCTGAAAACTTCTCAGCTAACTATCCCCCCTTCTCTCCCTCTCCGGCTCTCTCGCTCCATCCTTGGTGCACAAAGCATCAATCTGTCTTCAGCCCCAGCACCCTTGGCCCTTTGTCCCATCTGCAGGTGCCTCTGAAAGCACCCACGGTCGCCCCAGCCTCTGCGCACGCCACGCCTAGTCCAGGGACAGGAACTGCTGACAAAGACCCAGTGTGGGAATGAGGGATGTGTGGAGGGAGAAGTGGGGGGGAGTCGCTCTAAGACAGATGGCTGGGGAAGTCTCCCGACTCCTCCACAGGGGCTGTCAGTTCAGATTCAGAGCTACGACGGAGACGACCAGGGCCAGAGCCACCAGAGGAATGCCCCCTAAACTCACCAGCTTCTGCACACTTGATCCAGAACTTATTCAGTATCAGAACTTTTTTTTTTTTAAATTGTTATAAATTGAAGAAAAATTTATTCTAACCTGAAATGTCCATTAACTGCATCACCATGCCACGAAGGAAAAGGGCTCAAATAGAGTTTTTGAAACCGGTAGATGATGAGACGGGAAGAGTTTATGTGAGTTTAAATGAAGTCTGGGCAATTTATCAGACTAAATCATTTTATAGACGCTTTCTATATGATTTACTCTGACATGCTGGGATTTAGTTTCCTGAAACCGATTTTATTCTCTTTTACTCTGGAGATGTTCAGAGGAAGACTGTTGTTACTCTGTGGACAGAAGCAGCACTGCTGTAAATCTATCAAACCACAGCAGGGTCCTCCGCTAACTTTCAGAATGCGTTTGAGTTTTGAGTTGGTGCGAGAGTGAAGTGTTCTCCAGTGAACGCCAGAAGAAAAAGATCTCCAACAGACCAACAGATCTCCAATATGATTGTCAGTTTCTTCTTGTTCTTCTTGGGCTCCCAGTTCGCCCTCAAAACCTCCTGTGAAGTAAATATCTCGGTGTCTATAGGGAATAAGGCTGTAGTACAGAAAAACTGGGAAAATGTGGAACGAAGTTCAAGAATAAATTGGAAACATGGAAATGGCTGCACTCTAAAATGTCCTACAAAGGCAGAATACTAGTGATAAACAACCTAGTTGCATCACAACTGTGGCACAAACGGTCTATTTTAGACCCACCTCCAGGCCTGTTAGTAAAAATACATTCTGAGATGGTAGAGGTTTTTGGAACGATGGACATTGGGTGCTACAGTCGGTCCTGTTCTTACCCAGAGAGGAGGGGGGACAGGACCTTGTCAGAACGGCCACTTTTCAAATACAGTTCCTCCAGAAGTACCTGGCAGGACCTCCTGACACTGGAGGGACGTGGCCGGCTGCACCCTCAGACGTGTGAGCGGGTTGGAGCTGGATGCTGCTCTGTTTCTAACCAGTGTTGGCCTTTTTAAGATAAAGGGCTTGCCCCAGTTTTATCAGAGTGTTTTCAAAGTGTTTTCTTTTTTTTAAACCAAACAGATCAAAAACGTATAATTCTCTGCAGTGGCTCTTAGAGGAGCCACTGGTCTGTGAAGTGAAAATGGACGGTGCCGGGTCTGTCAAAGGTACTGTGTGAATCTGAAGCGGTGACCCTGAGGCGGTTGGTTAAGAAGGACGATGAGACTTCTAAAGCGTCCGGGGGGTGGTTTTGTTGCTTGGGTTCTGGTCTGCCAGAGTGGTGCAGCGCTTCCTGGACCTGATGAAGGAGAGGATGGCAGCTGGAGAGAAGCGTCTCCTGCAGCTGTGGTCCACCGAGAATCGCCCGGCTGACCCAGTGGACCCTTTCCCGGACATTCACCTGGATCCTAAATTGCGAAAGACAGTGGGTCTCTGCTACACAACACAGACCCAAAGATGGACTCATGCAGAATGGGTCTAAAAGTACTTTATAAGACTTATGTAAAGATCCTGAACAAGAGGACTCTGCACAACCGAGCTGTCAGCGTGTGGGACGACAAGCTCGGAGGTCAGAAGCCCCAGTGGAGGACACTTTACAAACCCCAGTTGAACAAACGGACTGGTGATCTTCAGTGGAGGATCCTTCACAGCGCCACTGCAACAAACTGTTCTGACAGTTATCAATCCTGAGGTTTTAAACGAGAGTCCTTTTTGCAGTTTGTCTGAGTGTTTTTCATGTTTTGACAGATTGTGCACGGCAGACAACTCTGTTTAATCAAATGATGAGGCTCTTTAGGCTTTTTGATATCGTTTGTACCAAATCTTTATTAATTGTGTATATTACAGCAAAGCCACTAAGTGTAAAGCCAACATTTTTAACTTTTTAGTTGCCGAAGCAAAAATGACAATCTATTTATCTCGTAGGGACAGACTGCAGGCTGGACCTCAACTTGACGCCGTGGCTTTGTGAAAGTGCAACGTCAGGGCCAGGCCGGCTTTGGAGTTTTGCTTCCACAGAGACACTGGAAACTTGAACAACTCTGTGGAACTGTGGGGCTTTAAAAAGGTTTTGTGTACCGTTTCTGACAAAGGAGAACTAAAATACAACAAACTCCTCATGTGAACCCCGTTTTAAAAAAAAAAAAAAACTTAACCTGATCATATTTTTAACACTGTTTTGTTAACTTTTTGTGCAAATAAATTTTGTTAAAAATCAAAAAAAAGCTTCTCCTTGCTCTTCTTTTTCTTCTTCTTCATCTCCTTGTTGTTCTTGTTCTTTTTTCTTCTTGTTCTTCTTCTTTTGGCTACTCCTTTCTCCAGGGGTCACCACAGTGAACTAACTGGTTGGTTTAATGCCAGATGTCCTTCCTGACACAACCACAGACCACCGAGCTACCACAGCCCTCTGTGTGGAGCAGAGAGCTGATATCTAGGGGGAGCCTTGCTCAAAGGAACAGAATGGGGCAAATCAGGGTTGAGGCAGGTGTGGGTGGTTCACCTTTCCCACCCACATTTTTGATGTTGTCGGTCCAGAGGCTCAAACTGGCGAACTTCTGATCACAGCCTTGCCTTCTCTAACCTCTGCACCACCACTTATGTTAAATTTAAGTAAATTGTATCTGAAGTGCTATATGTGATCTGTGGTTGCAAAACTTTGAAATCACAAGGAAGAAGTGGGTAAAGATGATGGATGGATGGATGGATGGATGGATGGATGGCTACAAATTGAACTCTTGTTCAGTTAGCTCATAGAAGATTGTTACACCAAACATTTATCCTAATTAACATTCACACATTGAGTAAAACTTTTGTCAGTATTTTTTTTAAATTAATTTTTAATGTTAAGTTTCTTTCCTAATCTGATTTTTGGAAGACACTCTGAGTCTGGTTTAATCATCACTTGGTGTATTAATTTTCTACATCTAAGATAGTTTAATTACATGCAACTCAGATTTCAGACTAAGTTAAAACGTAACACCTAATAAACATTACTTTGAGACAAATTTAAATAAGTTTTTTCCAGCTTTATTAATTTATTGTATTTATTTATTTTTGAACGCAACAAGTGTGACATATCATAGATGCTCCTGGATCACCACCAAGTGGATTTACATTGAATTACAATTAAACGCTTGCAACACTGATCTGGAACAGTTTCAGGAAGTTCATTGCAAAGTAAGTACAGAAAATAAGTCCAGCCCCACTCCACAAAAAAACAAACAAACAAAAAAATAAAAGCAATGCAAACAAACAAACAAACAAAAAACAGCTGTGGGCAATTATCACATGCTCAAACACACAAACAACAAAAATCCAAAGATGTGCATTAAATATTCTATCATTTGACTTTACAAAAATGATCATATATTGTGTACATCACTTTTATTTAGATTGTTGCATGCATAATTTGGTGGCATCTACTGGTGAAACATGTGAATCATTGCAACCATCAGAATAGTGTCGTTTTGCTTTAATTTGTGTTGAATTGTCATGATTAGCTTTTTAATTTCTTTCAATTCGTATTTTGTTTTGTTCAATTTATGATGAACCAAGTCACTTTGAATACAAATAAAGTGGCAAACAAAAAATATAGGCCACAATTTGCATACTATTTTTTTTTTAACTGCTATGTTTTCTCTGCAGCATTTCACATAACTTTTTTTAGCCTATGTATAATTTAATGAAATATTAAATTCTTTCTTAATGCTGCTGCTCTTGTGGCCCATGTTTTTGTCTTAGTGAACACACAAAAACTAAACTAATCTCCAACAGCAGATAAGTGATTATACTTTTTTCTTCCAGTTCTTCAAACTTGCTGCGACATTTTAACGTGATTTTTTTTTTTTTTTTTAAAGTTCATAAATTATAAACTGACCAAGAATTTGAATGATTCAAAAATTTCCTGCAGGATCAATAAAGCTCTGTCTTATCTTATCTTATCTTATCTTATCTTATCTTCCTGAATGACAGGGTGGCTGCTTGAGAAGAAAAATAATCTGGACACAAAAATGCAACAACTGCACTATTTCAATCTGCCACAAGGTGACAATAGAGTCCAACTTTGAGTTTAAACCTTTTCAACAGTGACGTGTCAGAATGATCCTTATGCATTCAGTACTTACTCTTCTGGGTGTATTTTGTTGGGTCAAGATTGACTTTGACAGCATTCATTTATGTTTAGTCACTGCTTTAAAACCCAACCACTGAAAACAAAACAAAACAAAAAAAAATATCAAGATGCTAAAATGCTGAAAAGCTTAGATACAATAAATACTCAAATACATTTAATAAGAAAACCTACTCTTTATACTGACTGGTATGTAAAATAAAAATAAAATAAAATAAAATAAACTCTTGTCAGATTTAAGAACTCCTCAAATTATGATTATGCACATTTGAACTGAAACTCCAGTGGTGTGATAGAAATGAATTTAAAAGTATTTAAGCTGGTAAAACAGGTTTGTTATGAAAGCATTTACACAGGTATGAACATGTGCTGTCGCTAGATAAAATAGATGAATGATTTTGTAATGGTCCTGATTGGATGCTGTGGATGAAGTTGATCTAAAACAAATTTTTAAGTAGTCATGACGGTTATTGTGTGATTTAGAGTCACTTTGTTATCTCTGGTGCACTATAGCTACCCAGCTCCTTTTTAAAATCTCACTTTGTTCCAAGGATATTCCTTCAGAGTTTTAACTTTGAGGCTTCCATACTTCAAAAGTGTTTGGATAGGAAAAGAGTTATGTCTGGAGTAATCAATGATACTGAAACGGAGACTGCTTTGTTTTGGTAAAAATATTCACACACTCAGTACCTTGCAGTAAGCTCATGCCCCTAATATCAACTATCAAAAGCACAAGTATATGTTTTAAATCTACTTAGTTCACTCTTAGTTTTCAACAGACACTTGCTTAATTTGAATTCAGGGAGTTGCCAGCTAAAATGCAAACTCCAAACCACATGCAAATAGCTGCTGGTTCACTCAAGCTATCACAAAGTGAAAACAGCTGTCCTAACCCTTTGGATCTTTATCCAGCACGTTATTTTCATTGAATATTTTAGTTTTTAATGATACTTCATTTAAAATATTCAATAAAAATACACAATTGTGACCCCCACAACCCAAAAAGGAAGAAGTGGGTAAAGATAATGGATGGATACAAACTTGCTCTGTCTAACTAATGTGACCCATACAGTGTTGACTTGTTTATAAAATTATTTTGCAAACATTTACCTGTTTTTAGTATTTTACATCGTTTTATAATGTAGCTGTTTATGTTTCACTTTTATATATTTTCTTCTAGTTACTTTTCACTTCATATGCTTTTTATATGCTTGTCTATTGTTGTCTGTAGCTCATCTGTGTTCTTTGTTCAAAACAGGCCTCTCTTGTAAACGAGTCCTCGAGGATCGAGACTAAACTGTACAAATAAAGCTTGAATGAGTGACCAAAATTGGAATAGATTTGATAGAAGAAAACTGTAAACTGATTTTGTGCACCCAAATGATTATTCTACCAAATACCCCAAACTTATCTGTAAAGATGCATGCTCAATATTTTGGTGGGTTGTTTTAAGGTCACTTGAAAAGGTTATCATCATAACTGATAGTGGTCTACAGTATTTTCTGCTGTATAAGTCGCACCTCTGTATAAGTCGCATTGTCCAATTTTGTCCAATAATTGGGAA
>JARVGQ010001175.1:14647030-14657200 GCA_031762355.1 Hypsolebias martinsi | reverse complement strand
AATATTAGATGTTGGCACTTCCACATCATTGCATTCAGTTTTTATTCACAATTTGTTTAGTGTCCCAACTTTTTTGGGAATCCGGTTTGTAGGTGGTTTCATGCCTGAATCATTTTCCTTCAGGTGCAGGTGTCTGCGCCTGAAAACAAATGCTAAAACTATGCACTTTATTATGAGCTACAAAGATCTAAGTACTAGCTGAGTCCCCTGAATAGCCATGATCAATGTTGTTAAATTAGCCAATAATTAGGCTTGCAAAATGCACCTACTTGTGCAACAAAAAGATAAATGAAACCAACACAATTTCATCTTTCCATGACTTTTTTTTCCAGAGCTTTCTCCCACATCTTGCACTTTGCTTTAATGTTGCTGTTTATCTGTAGGAGCTTAATTTTTGACCGACTTGTGGATGAGAGTTATGACGCTAAAGCCATAGATTTAGTTGCGAAGCCAAATATGACTACTCTGCAGAGGAACCATTTGGATTTAAAGCCAAAGTTAAATAGAGAGTCCAATAACGTTTAGGGGTGATTTGTCAGATTTGAGCTCAAATAGTGCCTGAGACACTGCTAAAAGCATAACTATAAAAAGGTTGAGTCAGATCCTCTGGACAGATTCTTCTTCTTCTTTGTTGAAATGTTTTGTCTTTTATCCAGAAAGAGCTGCAACAAACTCAGTCTTATAAGCAGCACCTTTTCATTGTGATTGTCTGTCTGGTGGTTATAGCACCAGTTTTCTGGTAGCCTAAACTAGTTGTTTACATGCAAAGGAGGATCATCTGGTTAGGCTGATGGCTCTCCTTTTGCATGTGAACAGCTTGTTTTGTTCTGTCACCAGCAAACTGGTTGGTCCTTTATGAGAAGGTGCTGATTTTGTTGCAGCTCCTCATACTGAAGAAGTCTTTTAGATAAAAGAGGAAACATTTCAACAAAGAAGAACCCATTCAGGGGACATGACTCAACCTTGTTAGATTTATCTACCTGAGCATGCATCAGGACATAAGCATACTTTTTCATAGTCAAAGATGCTTACTTGATAATTGACCAATTTCTTCTTTAGTTAAAAAATACAATCAACTTTTGATCTCCTTTCTCCTGCTTGAACAATTTACTTCTTGATAAATAGAAAATTGAAATTGGTAATCACAACCAAAATAAGTTACCGGTATTCTCTTTAACTGATCTCTATGTGCTTTTAGCCTCAAAGTTCAGTAAAATTCTGATGTTTTCAAAATGAAATGCCTTGTCATAATCTTTTTAACTCGCACCCTTTTAAAATGTATCTGCTGGTTTCCATTGCCCTTCTTATGTGCTATTTGCAAGAGGGCTTCTGCAAAGGGGTTTATAAATGCTAAACCACCTTCATTGCCTCTTTATCATTCTCACATGCACCAGTAACTTGTCACCAGTGGGCTGAATCCCCTACACGCTGTGTGAGCAGTATAGATAGCGACAGTGAAGAAGTAGAGGCAATTTAATAATTATAGTGCCTGACCCTCCTCTTGGCCTCTCTCTAAGTGTTGCCAGGTCAGCTGATTTTTTTTCCTGCTTCTGGAGAGGATTGTTGCTGTAATTTCTCCTCGGCGTGAGCTGTAAATAATATTTTGTGCAGAGCAGCCAGCCACACTGTCACTGAGGCACATACTTGTTATGTTATCTCAAGCTCTGGCTGTTTGCCTCTTGATTCACACTCCTCTTCCCTTGCCCACAGGAGGTAGACGTGCATCATAAGGAGGTATAGAAAGATGCAGAGCAGGAGGGAGTGACTGTTAACCAAAGGGAACAGAGGAAGCTTCACGTGCCTCACTTGACTGTGCTCAGAAAACGGTGACGCATGGTTGTGGCCATATGCGGCTCAGGGCTTTTATGAGGAGGGGAAGCTCCAGAGGTTGTAATGCTCTTGACAGGAATGCAAAATCCCACTGCTACCTTTGATGTTTGCAAGCCCTTGAAGGCAGCAGCATGATCTGTGAGGTGGAGCCTGGTGGAAATGTGATAGCATTTATTGAGGAAGCTGCTGCCTTCACTGTAACGATGAAAGTACCATTGCGCTCCGGTATCTTTTTTGCACCATGGTAACTACTAGACCTCCTCCTACTCACTAGCTTAGTAAAATCACACATGGTTTCCTGCTTTGTACTTTGATTTTGTTATTGTTCTGAATAAAATACTGTCTCTGCTTGGTAATGAAGTTCACTCAGACTCCTGTAAAATATTCTGACTTAAAGATGAAAGCTCTGCAGGGGCTTTTATCCTGTACACAAAGCCAGGAAGCTGCTACATTTGTGCAAACATATTATTTATTTAATATTCTGAATAGAAATAAATTTGTCTTAAAATAATTTGATGCTTACTTGTTAGACAGGGTGGCTGTGGCTGAGTGGTTAGAGCAGTCGTCCTCCACTGCAAGAGTTGGGTTCGATTCCACCAGCTGGGTTCGATTCCACCAGCGGTCACATGCCGAAGTGTCCTTGGGCAAGACACTGAACCCCTCATTGCCTCCAATGTTGATGTGTGTCCCATCGGTGTATGAATGTGACAAAGCACAGATTAGTCTTTGTACAACCCTGCCCCTCACACAGTGCTTGCTGGTCATGGGCACCGGCGACCTCGTGACCCCAAATGGAAGAAGCGGGTAAAAGATGATAGATGGATGGATAGTCTTTGTACAGAAATAGTAGAGTGCTGCATGAGTGAGTAAATGAGTGCACAGATGGTAGCATAAAGCACTCGGAGTATCTTGATAAGATAGAAAAGCGCTACATAAGTGCAGTCCATTTACCATTTACATTTCAACAGTCGGTTGTGAAAATATTATTTTTGGGTAAAATGCTGAACATTGTCTAGTTTTAACATCTTGAGAAAATGTAAATTTTTATTGTCTTGTCATAACTTTGACTTTTCCTGACTTTTTGTACTGTTTTTAATTTTTTATTTTTTTTTCTCCCTTAATAGCTACATTCCAAGTATTTACTACAAATGAGCATGCTGGTACAAGTTGGTGCTTCATTTTCTTCTCTGCAGCCAACTAACTTGCTTTTCACTTGGTCCTCTCTGTTGCTGCCTCCAGACATGCGTGTCCAGGCTCTCCCTCACACTTCCTTCTTTCTATTTCCAGCTGTGAGAAATAATCTTTAGTAGTAAAACTCCTGTTGTGAAGTACATGTGAGAACTGCAAAAGGAATCTGGACTCGGTGATCTGGAAATTCTCTTCGACACCTTCAATGTGAAAACGGCTTTATTGTTGAGGCACTCTCTTTGAACACTTATCTGTTTGCACTATTTACTCTTCTAATTCAGTTTTATTAAGTTTGTGTAATAGAATCACTACTTCATTTCTAATTAATCTTTTTCATCCTCCTGTAAGCTGAGGCACTGGGGTCTACCTGCTTCCTACGTTTCTATGCGACAGAGGTCCTTACTTTGCACAAGGTATTGGTTTGTGTGAGCTGTATGAAGGATTGCATGTAAAATGGATCTTGATGACTGTAGACTAAGGCAACCTGTGTTTAGACTGGAGTACTTCTAAGTCTGAGATTATTTGAATTTGGGTAATATTCACAAACGTACACATCTACATTTTCAGGAGATTTGATGCAGTTTTAACCAAAGCATACCCACAAGGTTAAATTAACATGAAGACTAATAGTAAAACTACAGTATCTTCTCTGAATGACAAAAACTCTGACCTATCTTTTTATTCTGTATGCAAAAGCAAATCCAATAAGCTGCAGAATCTCTCACATCTACTCCCAATTTTGTAAACTATGTGGCTTTATTGGCATTTGTTAATAATAAAAGACAATTTGCACCAAATCTTGCAACTTTTTGGACAAACTGTTGCTACCTTTTGAGCAGGGTCACCAGAAAATCTCTGAAAATACTGTACTGGGACTGTTGTTGCTCAACATCCAGCTCACTAAGTAGCAGCTTAATGCGAGTTGCACATGAACAAATTTACCTAGGTTTACATGTAAATACAGCCAGCTGAGGTTGAATGCAGGCGGCGTTACATATTCACTGTTTCAGAATTGTGCTGTCTGAGTTCAGAACGAAAGATGAAAGAGAATAGCTTTATTGGAGTTTTAGTTAAACTGACTCTGAATATGAGTGCAGAATCTGATGAACAAATATTGACACTGGCAGATCAAAGACACAATATAAATTTGTAATTTTCTTTAATAATAGGAAACATTCTTAGAAAATAATGAATAATTTATTGCTTTTTTTGATATTCCATCTAAAAAATATGTTTGCAACATTGCTCAGCCCCAGTTTACTTTATACTACACACACAAGACTTGGAGATGCTTGGACTCGTTTGTCCATTTGGTCATGTAAAGTTGCTCAGATGCCTGGTTTTATCTGCTTAATCTTTGGCATGTCTAAATTCAGAAACTGTTTAGTTGCTGCTTAAAATATCCAACCCTTTGACATGACATTCTATTCAGTGTTAGTCACTTGAGTTGTCAGCTGATTCTCTAGTTCTACTTCCTCGTCCTTTGTTCAGTTGGGTAGATATACACTCACTGACAAGAAATTTAGACACGCCAAGTGAAACTGCATATGTTAAAAAGTCGTGTGTGAATTTTAATGATTACAATACGAGGTTAATTTTATACAAGTAGAATGTGGCAACCATTACACCTGGATACAAGCAGGAATTAATTTAAAACAGGGTCATGCGCTCAGCGTATCCTCTTGTCAGATTACAGTTGTTGTAAATGACCTTCAAAATCTTGGGTCGCAGTGAACACACAAGCTGATCTCATGCATGTTCCTGCTGTTAAGGGGACAATAAGGTGTTGTAAAGAGTCCGTTCAATACGTGTTTGGATGGCAGAAGAATCTGTCATAGAGTTGAGTATTGGTTGGCACATGTTATGACAATCTTTCCTCTGTGAGGTCTGTCTTAAGCGACTGGAGATTTCATGACATGTGGGCACCCTCATGTGCCCATAAATATGTAGTAATTGATGAAAACTTGAAGACCTTTTAGTGACTGAAAACACATGAAACACTGAAAACTCTTGCTTGAGTAGTTGAGTTCATTTGAGGGCCACAGACTGTATAAGTAGTCTGAAGCCATTTTATTCGTCCAACATGTTTGATCAAAAAGATGTAGGTTGATCAGAGCTGTGCCCCATTTTACTTGCATTACGCTTGCAGCCAATGAACCTGCTGGTAAAGCTAATCACTTATGTCTTCTCTTCTTTCTTCTGTCTGGGCTCTTGCATGCTGCTCAGTAAATGTTAATGAAGTCAAAAAAGCTAATCTGCAACACGCAGTGTGGTTAAAAAAATATATATTTAGTTAGTGGAGGAGGGTTTTGTAAAAGAAGGGCAGCATAAATATATTGGGGGAAACTGGAAAGCCCCATGTGACTCACTAAGAAAGTAGAGTAAAATCAGATTGGAGTGGGGGACCTGTATCTCTTCGCACCTGTCCACCTCTTCTTGTTTTGGGCAGCATTAGAGTAGGCGGTTCTGGTTGCATACCGGGCTCCACGGATGGCTATTTGCAGCAGCTTTCAGTTCCTGCTAGAAGCCCAATTGAATTCACAGTTTGTACCACTAAATAATTCAGATAGCTTCATTTATTTTGAATTCTCCTCTCATTCCTTTCACTCTTCTCCAATCCTTGTATTCACACCAGAGTAGTGGCGCTCAAAATACCGCCTTGTCATCTATAATGTTTAAAAACTCATCTGGAGATTTTCTGTGCCGTGCTGCAGTGTTAGCATCACTCAGAGAGTATTCGCAGTGAGATGTGAAGAGAATTTTGAGATCGTTCGGCTGAGTGCGGATTTTTTTTCCTTTTTTTCCCTGTCTTCCTTTCTGTGGCAGAGCAAATAAAAATGGAAAGAAATGTCAGTCTCTGTGGAGTTTTATCCTCCTTGTTCTTCATAGTCATCTAAAATGACAGGGTACTCTCTGGCACTGAGAAAGAGGAACAGCGTGTGAAGATGTTATGAGTAATGGGAGACAAGCGCACGCGCCTTTCTTTGATAAAACCAAGTTTAAGCTACTGTACATCCAATAGCGACTACCGGTAATTCCATGGCAAACTCCCAGCTAAGCAGGCCATTTAGCACAATCACAGAGTAAATTTGGCCTCTTTAATGTTGTCACAGTTCAGTAGGAGGAAATGAACAACCATGTTCTATTAGAGGAAGGAAAAACTACCGGTACATTGATTTTTTTTTTTCTTTTCATTTGTCTTGTTGCTCTCTGATGTTGTATTCTAGCATATGTAATTGAATACTAATTACAGCTAGTGTAGCCTGCGTTATTAAAGATAATGTCTTCAGTAGTGCTGTAGCTGAGATGGAGGTTTTTAAAGCGCCTCAGCACTGGGTTGTACTGTAATTTACTTTTTGTTGACATTGCATGGCTCTCTGCCAGCAATAATGGAAAGCCCCCACCCCCAGAAAAACACTTGTAGTGTGCAGTTTAGTTAAGTTACAACTTATACTCCTTACGAACAAAGCAACTTGATCAAGCAAATTCATCTAAGTGGCTGAATTGGTCTCACACACGTACAAATGTAGTGCACAGCCAGTGTTCGCTTGGCTGGAAACTATTCCATTTAAGTCTACACGGCTTTAGATTCTCTTTAATTATAGATAAAAGTGTGTCTGTAGGCTGCAGCTTGAAATGTGCTTGTTTTATGACTTAAAACAAAATGTGGGGAGGTTTTAGCTAAAGATTTACTTGAGCCATCAATTCCAGGACTTGTTGCACTAACGGGTCTTAAAAATTTAAGCATGGGAACAAAGTTCATATTGTAGAAGGGGATTATCATGCAATCTTAAAACCAAAGCTCTTGTAAATTATTTTAAGACCAAACCAGTTGTATACCCAACCTTAACTGTTCGTAGCTATTTTAAATTTGACTGCTGGTTACTCATTTTTGTTTTTAAAACAGCATTGTGCTAATGGACACATCACTGACCAGACATTTGTCAGCATTATGTGGTTTGTATGCACACTTCCTTATTCTGTGTGTTCAACACAATTCTTTTAATCCTATGTAGTGTCAGACAATAGCTGAAGTAAAAACTCATTTGTATTCCTCCTCATAGTTAATATAATTTTTTAAACAGTCTGTAGTTTGGGGAGATTTCTTGTCTGCTTGTTACATAGTTACTACATTTAATATATTGTAGTAATCTGACATTACAAAAGTTGTACACATCCAAAATATGGTGAAATAATTAATTGAATGCCCATCTGTGGCTTTTTGAAACTATCATAAGACTGAGGAAGCCTCTCATACTGTGAGGTCTAGATGAGTCCTACCCCTTTCTCTGATGTCAAGGGACACTGTCTAATGTAGGCCAGTACCACCAGTCCATGGTACAGTACACTTGTGTCTTGTGCAGCTGGAGGGATGCACGTAGAACAATGAGCCTTTGCCTGTTTACAACAGCTCCTTAGGATCAGCCCTCAGTTCAAGTTGGACCATGCTTACTCTGTAACAGTATTTGCCACTGTGTTCAAACAGCAGCCAAAGGAGAGAGCTTTTGGTATGAGACCTTTGAACACAGACCAAGTGTTGGTGAATCCATTATGAAGGTAATTTCTGTTATATTATCTTTGTGGAGTAATTTCTCAGCTTATTGAGTCTGTGTACTTTTTTATAGCATGTTTGCAAACTGTAGTGCATGTGTTTTTGAAAGGTACTGTTTGTTGACTTGGCCCTTTTACACTAGCTCAACCTGGTTGGTTCGACATGGCGTGGGTTCAGTCTCTCCACTGGGTCATCCACCCACTTTCAGCTTACTTCTTAAAACCTACTCGGCTGAGGCTCCAAGCGAGCCAAGTCGAGCTGAAGATTTGACAACAGCAAGACTTCAGGCCATTCATAGACCAGACATCAACATCAATCACGAGAACCTTTTTTTCACAAGAAATCCACCTTTGTTAAACCTTACAACCACATTATTAATTTCTATCGCCTTTAAAAAATGGCAACATTACCCACATTGTGATCTTATGAGGTGGAATTCAGAGGGAGCTAGATCCAATGGACTCTTATTTACAGGCTTCAAACAGCAGAGGGAAATGGGCTTCAATTTTGCGCCGTGAGTTTTTCTAACCATGGCAGAGAATGGTGAGTTATTATTATTATAATAATTTTTTTTAAAAAAACTTTATTTTACTTGTTTACCTGTTACTAGTCAGTTTTGGACTTCCTTGCTATGATGACTCGCTCACATCAGCATGGCATTCAGTTATATGGAAAACTACTGACACCGTGTAGCACTGAGATCAGTCGAATTGGGGTGAAGCGAGTTGTGCTGAGAATGGACAATGGTGAAAAAGAATAAGATATGCTTACCGGTATTTGTTCATAACTTTGTTTAACAGTCAAAGGATCATCAACTGTGAAACAAAAAACAAACAAACAAACAAAAAAAGTTTAATTAAATTTTTCATTTTTCAAAAAATTTTTCTTCTTTCGGCTGCTCGTTTCTTCACGTTGCCACTGCGAACTAACTTGCATGAAAACTTGGCAACTGTTTTTATGCCAGATGTCCTTCCTTTTTTCTTTTTCCCCCTCGTCCTGTTCGGCATTGATGGCACTCAGAATTATTGTCTGAGTGTCAAGGTGAGGCCCAACAGATTTACTTTCACAAACAGCGTTATGGCTGGCCTTAATGCTCCACTTGATGTATAAATAACACTTTATTAGAATTTGCTTTGGGTTTATTTAAGATGTAATGGACACGGGGATGAAAAAACAAAAAAAGAAAACAAAGCAGAAAAGTGGGAGAAGGGTTAAAAGGGAAAAAAGGAGTGGAGGAGAGAGAGGTATAAAGAGAACACAAAACAACATCACTGAAGTCTGCCTCTAGACCTGTGGAAAAAAAAGACTAAACCGAGAAACCACAACAACAAACATATATAATTAGAAAGCATTTTATACGGTACATGGTAATACAAGATTTATTTAATGGCCACCACAACCCAACTGAGTGTGCATCTGATAGACACCTGGATCCAAACACCTTTGTGAGAGCGCTTGTCACTATAAGGTTTCTCCATAAGAATGTTCAATAGTGGATGTGGGGACCCACAGACCCGTCCCTACAGGACACAATGGCGACACAGGGAAGACCGGAGCCACAGACACACAGCAGCCCTGGAGCCCCAGGACTCCCCCATCATGGACAACCGCACCCCCCTAGAAAGAAGCTGAGGGAAGCCCCGGGAGACCCCCCAGCAACCACAGTGCATAAGCCCCAGGAGGCTGCAGCGACGAGCCCACAGGCCCAGCTGTCATACTACCCACCAACAGAGGCCCGACAGAGACAGGGCACCCAGGCCCCAGCACGCAGACACCAGGGCGGGCCGGCACACACCCAAGCACCCGGCCCCAGATGCCAAGAGCCACCATTGCACCGGCGGCACCACCGGAGGGGAATGCGACAGGGAGAAGTAGATCCCACATTTAATGGGGGCCCAAATTGATCCAAGAGAGGGGACCACCTAAAACTAGGGACGCACCGATCCACTTAAAAAAAAAAAAATTACTTCCGATCCGATCCCGATAGCTAAATTTGGATATCGGTCAATACCAATCCTGTTCTGATATCATCATCATTATTGATTTTATATGAGGCTGTAATAATCTCCTCTCAAGTACAATTTGTACAATTAAATGCATGCATGTCCAAAAAGGCAAATTAAGGTAAGTTTTATTAATGTTGGATAAGTTTCCAAGTTAGAAATAAATTCTAACACAAAACACATTTTTTTAAATTCCTTGCTTTAAAGTGGATATTAAAGTGATTAATTTAAGTGATCGTTTAAAGTTATTTTATACATTTTTTTTAAATAAGGGGCAGATATAATATTTTTCTTCTTTCTGCACTCTTATTTCAACGTTTTCTTTATGATGAATTTGTTTTGTTTATTTTGTTTCTTTTAAATGAATGAATAAATGAATTAAACAAAATAAAATAGTAAATGGCTTTAAACATCTGCTAAGTTCATGGCATAAATCAACACAGACATGTTCCTGTTCGTATTTTACATCGCTTTATATATACCGTATTTTCCGGTGTATAAGTCGCACCTTTTTTTCCAAATTTGTATGCCCTGCGACTTATAGAGCGAAGCGACATATTTATGGATTTTTTCCCATATTTTTAGACCCATTTTTGG
>JARVGQ010001175.1:14603894-14620076 GCA_031762355.1 Hypsolebias martinsi | reverse complement strand
TTCTACTAAAAAGAAACTGTCCAGATGACCAGATTGAGAGTTATCAGATTTGACTACCTGGATTACTGAGCATGAACTTTCTTATGGTGATAAAAGTTTACATTCAGGGTTTTATCTTAGAGATTTGATGTCAGAAGATTTTTGAGAAAGTTTGAATGTGTTTGACAAATATTGCTTTTTTATTATTGAAGTCCATGGCTCATAGATTTCAAGGTGACAGAAATTATAGAGGAAATTATAATTTTTCATTTATTAAAATGTTTCCCTCTGTGTAATTTAAAAGAAAATCACACATTAGTACATTTCTACATATTTTCAAATCTAGAATATAAAGCTGTTCAACTAAAATAGTGATTATATAATAAATATCAGATATTTTCTATTAACTGAAATGCTTAAATATATATTTTTGGAACATGTTGAATCACAGTCTCACCCCCCCCCCCCCCAGGTTGTAAACGGATTAAAGGTAAACTAAACCTTCAGCAAGCAATAGATTTTTTGTAATTGGCAAACCAAACTAAAAGCTAAGTGAATATTGACAAGCAGTAAAGTAAGATGCACGCATGCACACACATTCCTTTGTTTTCCCTATTGTAGCAGCAACAGTTTGACAAGAAATGGTTTATTGTACTGACCTGTATCATGTCAGTGCTTCAATTTTTTTTTACAGTTAAGATTGTAAATTTTTTTATCTTATTTTAAAGCGTGTGAGAAGGTAAATCAAGTTTTCACCAGATTATGTATTTTTATCTTTTAGGTTGGAGATATTGTAGAAGTAAAGGAAGATGAGACCTTTCCCTGTGATTTAATACTCCTGCAGTCGAGTCGAGATGATGACACGTGTTTCGTTACAACAGCAAGTCTGGATGGAGAGTCCAACCATAAAGTAAGATGCACTGCTCTCTATACTTTAGTGGTATTTTAATCAGAGTTTTTTTTTTAGCTGGGAAAAAAGTAAATAAAACATATTTTTCATATAACTGTTATTGTTAAAAATGTTACATTAAAAAAAAGTTTTCTGTAAATAAATTGGCCTATTGTCACTGTGGAAGTGACACTTTGTATCTCCAAAAAAAAAACAAAAAAAAAAACTAATAAAGTCCAGTTGTTTTTGTATTGAAGGTTTTTGAATCTCCATAAATACAACTTTTCTATAAAAGAAAAAAATATCGTAAAATGTGTTGAAAAATGATTAGACTAATCATTCTTAATAAATGTGTTGACTGTTGCATAAAGAAAAAGCTGTATTACACATACCTACTTTGTTCTCAAGAAGGAATATGGCCCATTTTGTAGCATTTTGCTACTAAAAGCAATACTTGATACGAAAAGGAGTTGCAAAGTTGTCAGAAGTTTTTATTTTTAAATGCTTTTCATAGGATCATCATAAATTCATAGATGTGAAGAGTGACCATAGAAAAAGTTTATTCAAAAACATGAAAATAATGTAAAATGGAGATGAAAAGTGTTGGATAATTTAATTTTAATATCATCAGCTCATTAAATAAATAAGCCACACAGAAATGGAGAAGATATTTTCTCATCCCAGGTTTAATCAGGTTTTATCTTCGTCTCCAAGTCTGCTCACAGGCAGTGTAAGGAAGTGTCTTTTTATAATGGTTATCAGACAAAGGTGAGGTCAGACAACGCTGCTTTCCAGCTTAGGGCCTTGAGTTTATCAGGTGGAAGGCTTCATGCTTCTGCAGCTCCACTTTGCAAAGACAAAACAACTCTTAACACACACACACGGTTATACATTTTAAATAGCATTTGACATTAATAAGTGAAAAACTGACCTTTTTTTTTAATCTCCAACAAAAAGCTGTTGCTTGAAAGTGACTATAAATTTATTATTGTCAAATAGGATGATTTGTTGGAATTAGAAACTTAATATAAAAGTTTTTAAAGCTAGTGACCATCTTTGATTTTTAATCTACTTAAAATCACTGAATAGCCTAGCTCCAGCATATTTAAAGTAACTTATTATCCTTTACAACACAACTGGAACACTTCGCCTGCAGCTTGCAGGTCTTTTTGTTGTTCCAAAAGTCAACAAATCTAGAACTGGAGGGAGAACATTTTGTTTTCAGGCTCTACTTCTCTGGCATTAATGTCCTGCTTCATTAAGAAACACAAGCACTCAAAACCAAGCTTATTTATTAAACAGAGCGGATTTTTAAATATAAATCTCTACAGTCATAGTGTTTTATTGATTTACTAGTTTTGAAATGTTTTATCATGCATTATTTTGCATTAATTTGATTTTATTTGCTATTATCCCATTTTTATCGCATTTTAAAAAGTGCAAATTAAGTCAAATTAAAATACATTTCTCAGATGTGCTGTTTATTTATTTATTTTTTTGTATCTTTTTGTGTGTTTTCCAAGTTTGTTTAAGCATCTCAAGCATTTTTGTCCTCATAGATTTAATTTCTCATGCTGGGTGCGAAGCAGAAGAGGAAGTTAAAATGGCCACTTGACCTAAGTCAGTTACTCCTCACGCACTATTTCTTTTCCTATTCCAAATTTTCAGACACACTACACAGTGCCAGACATTGGGAGGGATCTGCAATCTCTCAGTGCCACCATCGAGTGTGAGCAGCCACAGCCTGACCTGTACAAGTAAGGCAATCAACATGTGGTCTCAACAGGTTTGAACCACAAGCATGTGTTGCATGTTTGTTGGACTGACACAGCTGACATCACTGGAAAATCTTACCATGGGTGCTGTTAGCTATAATCAACATCAAGTGTATTATTATTGATTGTGGGCCATTGGGTTATAATTAGATTTGTAATATTAATACACTCAGTGGACAGAGTGATTTGTCGACTTTAAATCTACTCTAGTAAGACTGAAAAATAAGCAAATATGCTAAACAGATATCACATGTACCTTATTTTGTTCCAGGTTTAATGGTCGTATGCACATCTACAAAAATAATCAGGAGCCCGCAGTGAGGTGAGAGCTCTCATGCGCAGCCATCTCAACCCACTTTAAATGGGAGCAACATCAAAACACAGTTGCTTAAGCGTAACAAATCACTACACTATTGATCTTTCATTGCAGACAAGCATAAAAACAGACTGGTGGGGATCTAGCCTCTGGTTCCAAAGCTCTCCCACTGGCATTTATCATTGACTACTTTGTAATGACAGTATAAACAAATGGCCAGTGTCCTTCTCAAGAACACTGGGAAGATGTAAGGCTGGACTGCAGCTGCACTGTCACTGTATATGTTAGAGTAGATGCCAGATTGCCTGCCAGGTTCCCATTTAGTGAATGGGGGATTGTGTGGATTGTATATCTCCTGTATGACTACACTTTTTTTGATCTACTGATGTGATTGTCCAGGTCCTTGGGCCCAGAAAACCTACTGCTGAAAGGAGCAACTTTAAAGAACACTCAGAAGATTTGTGGTGAGTCAAAAGATAATGCAAAAATTTACAGAATATTGTTTACTATGAAAAAGAAAAACGCTAATTCTACTTTTTTTTTTTTTTTTTTTTAATTTTTTTTTAATGTTTTTGCTTGCAGGTGTTGCAGTTTACACTGGCATGGAAACAAAAATGGCTCTTAACTACCAGGGCAAATCTCAAAAACGTTCGGTTGTGGAGAAGTACGTTTAGCACGAGTGCTACAGGCAATTTACAAATATTTGTTGTAGTTTTTGTAGTCCTTACTTTGATCTCTTATATTTTTAGGTCCATCAATGCCTTCCTTATAGTTTACCTTTGCATACTGTTAAGCAAGGCACTTGTGTGCACAACACTTAAATATGTTTGGCAGAACAAACCCGGTCAGGATGAGCCGTGGTACAACGAGAAGACTCTGAAGGAGAAGGACACAAATCTGGTCAGCTTGAATTTAATTTTAAAGACTGTAATAATGCATGCCTAAAGTGAGAATGGAAGAAATGCCACTCGGTGAAAAATAGCTCATGACCTTTGAAAATGTTATTTCAGTATACATGTGGTGGCACAGAGGTTAGAGAAGGCAGAGCTGTGATCTGGAGATTGATGGTTTGAATCCCTGATCCCATTGGATCAAAATGTGGGTGGGAAAGGTGAAGCACCGACACCTGCCTCCACCCTCATTTGTACCACTCTGGGCCCTTGAGCAAGTCCATTAATGAGTGTATAGTGGGTATATTGGTAAAAGGATATTAGAAATGCAGCTGCCAGGAAAAAGACAAAAAGGAGATATATGATGCAGTTAGAGTGGACGTGGAGGTACCGGTAGTTGGAGTGAGGACAGAGGATGCAGAGGACAGAGTGAGATGGAGTAGGATGACTCGCTATGGAGACCCCTGAAGAGGCAAAAGCCACAAGAAGAAGATAGGTGTACAAATTACTACTGCTTAAATAAAAACAAATTAATTATATCTCATCGTCCAGCCAAGCCTAATTGATTTTTCTGCTTTTATCGTTGTTTGGAGCAAGTTTAATGCAGCGAGATCTGGCATTGGACTGATTTGATATCTCTCCAAACAGAAATTATCTAACAAGTTTTGGCACATATAATCAAATAATATTAGTTATCTAGCAGCAATGAAAGCCACACTGCACTACCTGCACTATTAGATCATCTTTGAGTCGTTCCAAGTTCCTCTTCTTTTATTGTTTATTTATCTCAATTACAAACCAAATAATGGTAGTTTAAAATTGGACCAGTCTTTTGAAGTTTTGTTCTGAATTTCTGAATGATTTGAGCCATTTGGACAAACTGTGTTGTAAAGTCTTCTGTCTGTTGGATAATTTACATCCACTGATTGATTAGTATTGGTTTTAAAACCTAGATAGGGTCAGTTTTTGAGCATTTAAGAGCCCTCTGACTGGATTTTGACCACTTTCATTGAACTTTTATGTTTTTATTTTTTTCCCCTCAACAGTACTTGAAAATGTTTACAGACTTCCTGTCCTTCATGGTCCTCTTCAACTTCATCATTCCGGTGTCCATGTATGTCACAGTTGAGATGCAAAAGTTTTTAGGATCCTTTTTCATCACTTGGGACAAAGATTTTTTTGATCCTGAAATTAAAGAGGGCGCTCTGGTCAACACGTCGGACCTGAACGAGGAGTTGGGACAGGTCAGGAACTACAAAATCAAAAAATAAGTTCCCCTTGCATGAAGTGAAATATGTGCATCTGTCCTGATTTTGCACTTAATTTATTTACCATTCTACCATTAAACTGATAAAAGCAAGGTCATTTTCACGGGGAATAATTAGTGTCGTTAAAACCTGTTACACGAGAATCACAATTTTTAGGATTTAAGAGGGTTTGTTTTAGTTAAATTTTTTCCCGATCAAATTTCCTGCAGGTGGAGTATGTTTTCACAGACAAGACTGGCACACTCACCCAGAATAACATGGAGTTTATTGAGTGCTGTATCGACGGCTTCCAGTACAAACATCGGGGTGCTTGCTCTGAGTTGGACGGGTTTTGTGTCACAGATGGACCAGTGAACAAACTACAGCAAAAAGCTGGCAGGGTGGGTGTTGTGTTGTCCCACCATCTGTTGTTAAAAGTCACACAAGCATTAGCATATGGCCATTACATAGCTCATTGCTTGGAAAGACCCTTCATATGTGACCCATGTGTAGTCTCCTTGACATATTAACATATGTAGTTAACCCGGAGGAGGGAGTGTATTTTAAACACCACATAAGACTTTGCCGACCGCGGCACTACAAGAATGTTCCATACTACTATGGAACCAATAAAGTCATTTAATGTATGTTTGTGTTGTGTTATTAGGAGAAGGAGGAGCTGTTTCTACGAGCCCTATGTCTCTGCCACACTGTCCAGGTGAAGGAGTCCACAGAGCATGCTCAGATCCATGGGGAAGATCATGTAGACCAGGTGGACGGTTTGAGGATAGATGAAGAGGCGCTCCATCCATCACAGGAAGACAAAGGCTTCATAGCTTCCTCACCTGATGAGATTGCACTGGTCAAGGGTGCCATGAGGTAAGAAAAGGAACTGGTGCAGATTCAGTTATAAGTGAATAATATTATAATAGCATGCATTTTGAAGTCCTGTTTTGTGGGCTAATATTTTTCTAACATTCTTTCATTAAGTTGCTGTAAGTAGCACATTTGCAGTGATTTGTCTCCATCTGCAGGTATGGGTTCACATTCCTGGGTCTAGAAAGTAAAACCATGAAAATTCTTAACCGGAATAAAGTAATTGAAACGTAAGTCATCAAATAACAAAATAGAAACTTTTTGCTTGTGACCATAATTTTGTTAGTTAAATTTGCAATGTCTAAACAAATGGTGTCCGTTTGTTTCTCCCTAAGGTATGAGCTGCTACATGTGTTGAACTTTGACCCCGTGAGAAGGCGAATGAGTGTGATTGTCAGATCCAGATCAGGTGAGCAGTCACATTTATTGCATCAATTCTCAAATTGTTCTTTGCTCTTATGGGGCTGTTTTCTGCATCATTGTGTATTCTTTGTTTCAAGGTGAAATTTCGCTTTTCTGTAAGGGAGCAGACTCCTCAATCTTCCCTCGAGTCAGGCAGGAGGAGGTGGAAAGGATACAACTGCACGTAGAACGCAATGCAACAGTGGGTGAAAATAATCTGAAATTGTCATCGTCCAACCAGCCGTGATGGATAATTTAGCGTTTTCTTGTTATAACTGTTCTCATTTCAATGTTTAGGAGGGTTATAGGACACTGTGTGTGGCCTATAAACGCCTGAATGAAGAGGAGTACGCCCAGGCAGACGCAGGGTTGAGAGAAGCTAAACTGGCTCTGCAGGACAGAGAGGAGAAGCTTATGGCTGTTTACAACCAGTTAGAGACTGGAATGAGTCTAATAGGTGCTACAGCAGTGGAAGATCGGTGGGTGCAGAATCAACATGCTGAAATTAAACAACTTTACTTGAACACAATTCTGATTTTTATGTCTTCAGTGACTTTTTATACAATAAAACATTTTCTATAATGAATGGCTTCTGTAACAGATTACTGGGAAACTGTCTATTTAGTCCCCTATCTTTATTTTATTTAAGAAGCTTAATACCCTGCATGCTCTTTTCAGAGCTTTTCTAAATGTAAGCACTGCCACCTTGTGGATCATGTCTGTTATGCTTTACAGTTATTGGGGCATGTCTTGTTTATTATTTTCCATTTATTCCATTCCAAAGCCTTCAAGAGGAGGCAGCAGAGACAATGGAAGCTCTGCAGGGAGCAGGTATGAAGGTTTGGGTTCTAACGGGGGACAAGATGGAGACGGCGAAGTCCACCTGCTACGCTTGCGGGTTGTTCCAGAAGAGAACGGAACTGTTGGAGCTAACTGTGCGCACTCTAGAGGAAGGAGGGAGGAAACGTGAAGAGCGCCTCCATGAGCTTTTATCAGAGTATCATAAGAAAGCTGTTCAGGATGCGCCACCAGTGAAAGCAGGCGGCAGCAGGTTTGCTCCTTGACTTACGCAGTTATGAAGATGACTTCTGTAACAGAATATTAAAGTTGTGTTCATAGTTAGGCCAAGCTGAATCTTTGTGAGCTTTGAGCTCCAACTCATTTCTCCTCTGTGTTTCAGAGGGCGTTTTTCTGCCAACCAGGATTATGGGTTTATCATTGATGGAGCGTCCTTATCCATAGTGCTCAGCTCATCCTCTGAGTCCAACTCGAGTCTCTACAAGGATTTGTTCCTGCAGATATGTCAGAACTGCACAGCTGTGCTTTGCTGCCGCATGGCTCCCCTGCAGAAGGCACAGGTCACAACCTCTTTAAATGTGGAAACTTGTTCCTTTTGTATTTGTATTCAGTTTTACAGTGAACACTTGGTTACATGTGTTTTGATGTATTTTTAGATTGTTAAAATGGTAAAAAATCTTAAAAGCAGTCCAATCACACTTTCCATTGGAGACGGAGCCAATGATGTCAGTATGATTTTGGAAGCGCATGTTGGCATTGGTAAGAGTTTAATTGTGGCTCCAAATAATTGTAACCTTTTGGTGATGGTATTGTGACTTTCTTTTTAATTACTCATATATTTCAGGCATCAAGGGTAAAGAGGGTCGGCAGGCAGTGAGAAACAGTGATTATGCTATCCCCAAACTCAAGCACCTCAAGAAACTTTTGTTGGCTCATGGGCATCTTTACTATGTTCGCATCGCACATCTGGTACAATATTTTTTTTACAAGGTAAGATAAACCAATACTTTTTTTCTGTCTCTCAGAACTTGAATGTGTCAACAAAACTTTGTTTCTAATGCAGGAACACAGATTTCTTAGATTTATTTTTGTCTTTATAAAAAAATTCTTTTGAAATCAGCCACTTTTTATATTTTTATTCTAACATTCTTTTTTCTCATTTTGCCCACAGAATCTTTGCTTCATTTTACCCCAGTTTTTGTACCAGTTCTTCTGTGGCTACTCCCAACAAGTGAGTATGTCCTAAATCACACTGACATTTAGAAATATTCTGAGGATTCAAGGAAAGCAGCACGCCTTTAATTTGTAACCCCTAATCCTCTAAAATCCTCCAGTCTTTCCCTTTAAATCGCTCCTTCCTCCCTGCTCCTGGATGTTTGAGCTCTGTTGAAAGAAGACAGACCTGTCAGGTTCTGCCACCATAATTTGATGCACATAAATTAGATGCCATCTTTAGCTCATGTGCATGTTGTAAAACTAATTAAGGCAACTACTATGCAATAATTAACAGAATGTGGCCTTATTTTGTGCAGTTGATACAATGTGTGAAAGCTATGTTATGTTTAGGGTATGGTTTCTTGTGAATTTCAGATCAGTGTTTGAAATTCTCTTATGTCACCTGACATAGATCTTTCATAAGTTCATGAAAGATATATACAATCTGTGTTGAAGTTATGCTGGTGTGTATGCGTTTAATCCTCATAGTAATAATCCCTGGTTGCCCCATTCCTCCTCCTTCCTCCCTCCATGTACCTTCAACCCCTCCTCCTGCTCCCCTCCCTCTCAGCCCCTGTATGATGCGGCCTATCTGACGATGTACAACATCTGCTTCACCTCCATGCCCATCTTGGCTTACAGCCTTTTGGAGCAGCACATTTGCGTTGAGTTTCTCCTACAAAATGCCGACCTGTACAGGTAATTTATTAGATTTCTCTCCTTAAGAAGCACTTTATTAAACTTCATATAAAAACAGCATTATTAGAAATAAAAATGAGTATTTTGTTTCAAATTTAGATGATTTTTCCATAGAATAATGGTGGTAAAATGCAGCAAAAATGCATTAAAGTGCTTTCACAGTTGCTAAATTTATAGATTTTTAACTAAAGGGATTTTTATCCAGATAATAATAAAATTGGAAAAGCTTAAACATTTGCTTCTAAACTGTAACATTTTGTGTTTTTGTTAAAATATTTCAAATTTCTTCTTTTGATAAGTAAAGTTATTAATGAAGAAATCTAAAATAGTGTTTTTCATATATTTTCTCTTGAATTACTCATTTTATACTTTAGGGAAGTTGCAAAGAATGCCATGTTGCGCTGGGAACTTTTCCTCTACTGGACCCTACTCGGAGTCTTCCATGGCTTAGTGTTCTTCTTTGGTGTTCAGTTTTTGTTCAGTAACCCAGCCTTGCAGGACAATGGCCAGGTTTGTTTTTGCTCACCTTTTAAATGGACATGAGATTTCAAGTTCCCATCATGCCTTCTCACTCTCTTTATCTTTTGTTTTTGAATCCAGGTTTTTGGAAATTGGTCGTATGGAACAATTGTATTTACCGTCCTGGTCTTCACTGTAACTCTAAAAGTGAGTCACGTACAACTTTGTAGCTTTCAAGCAAACAAAAACAAAACATCTTACTAAACACTAACTTTTTGTGTTAATGAGTTCTTGTCAAAAGCTTGAAGTGACTTTTCTTCCCCTTTTGCAGCTGGCTCTGGACACAAGGCATTGGACGTGGATCAACCACTTTGTAATCTGGGGTTCTTTGGCCTTCTACGTATTTTTCAGCTTTTTCTGGGGAGGAATAATATGGTTAGAGAATATCTTAGTATAAAATATCCAAAGTATTCATTGTAATTAACCATATTATTAGCAGCTTTTGAAGAATGATTTTACTGAAATATTACGTCATCTGCAGGCCTTTTCTGAAGCACCAGCGTTTGTACTTTGTCTTTGCCAACATGCTGAGCTCAGTATCAGCATGGCTTGTCATCATCTTGCTAATACTGCTCAGCCTACTGCCAGAGATCTTGTTCAAGGTGCTCCGCAACCCCCGGGGACCCTACGCTCGAAAGGTACAGCTGAAATACACATATACGAACATTTACTCACACTGTTCTTTATTACTCTTTTAATGCATACATGCTCGTTCCATACTAAGTGTAACTATTTGTTTCTTTAATTCTGTTGTTGCTTATTGAAGTAGAACTTTTAAGTCACTTTGAATAAATTTTAAGAGATTGATTGCACAGATTTATAATTGTTTTAAAAGCTTTATTATTCAACAGATGCACACTTAACAAATAATCCATTAAATTATTCTGATATACATACAATAATAATACAATTATATACGTGGATGTCTACAGACTTGGATTGATTATAGTATGACATAATTTAATGTAAGTTTTAGGGATGCACAATATTATCGGCATGGTATCGGTATTGGCCGATATTAACGATAAAGTTAAATATTGGACACGGGCCATTCCATCAAAATAACTTAACAATATAAAATGTGCTGTTTTTCTATGACAACCCAGTGACAAGGATGCCTGCAGCACCAGCACAACATTGACATCACACGCGCCATTGAGTTTAGATTTGTGAAAATTTACAAATTTGCACTGTTGGAGTGTTGTCATTGTGTTAGAGAGTACATATTATGGATACATTTGACATTAACATAATCCAAGTTGAAGTGTTACATCATTTTCAGCCCCTTGTTGCGATCTGCATTTGATAGCAGGCCTAATTGACAAAGACCATGCAGAATAATGTAATATTTTAATTCCACAGTAGAGAAAGCTATGTAGTCTCTATAAGAAGGTCTAGGGAAAAAAGTATCAGTATTGGTATCGGTTATCAGCCAAATAATTTTAACATAACGGATATCGGCTAAAAATCAAATATAGTGCATCCCTAATAAGATTTATTTGATTGAGTGAACCCCAAACCACATTTTATTGTACAGTACTGTCAACATTTAATATCTATTATCAAATATATTTTAACGTTTTATGAAGCATAAGGAAATAATGGAAGGAAGAAAGAAAGAATTAAAAATTAAAGCCATACTCAAAATCTATCTTTGTTTAGCAAAACGGTCTTGGAAATGTAGGTTTATGTATTATTATTTTTAGAATATTTGCTTGAATGACCAAAGGAATAATTCAAGAATTTTATTTGAGTTTTGTTAATTTTGTCTGTCCCCAGTAGATTTAAGATGTAGCTGGATGTGTTTGTAACTTTGTGAAGCCTTTTGTGTATCCCACTATATTAATCTTTTTTATTGACCTAACTGAAATGTAAGTTAGCAGGTTTTTGGCAAACAGGAAGGTAAAAATGTATCTGTTTACTAAAATAGACCACTTATGGAAATGTTTATGAGCTTATCTAATAATTCTGTTTTGCAGGGAGTCATGGAGCTCAAAAACTTACTGAATGAGTAGATGCTTTTGTTTGTTAAATTACTGTAATTTTCAAGTACTTGGTTGTTTTATTAAATGTCTAGAGAAGTTTTTGTCTTCTCCATTTTGTTTCTAACTTCCCGTTTTGCCCTTTGACACATTCTTATATCTTAATTATCCCTCCTATTTTTTTTCTCTCCTCTTTTCTGGACTGTCCTCCTTTAAAGATGAAGCATCGCCTTCCGTCCTCGGGGACATCCACTATCTTCATGTTGTCACAGACCACTAGCACTCACAGCTTCTCATGGAGTGACTAAGGTCTCCTTTTCTCTCTCTGTTGATTTCACACTATATTCTTTTTGAAGAAATTCTGTTTGCTTGGAAACTTGCTCGTTTCCTACGCATTGTGTCCTTCCTCTCCCACTATCATACCACTTCCCTACTCTGCAAATTAATTAGGGCTGGCGTTATGAATTCAGTGCACATAAGTCTCTAGTTTTAAACTTTTATCTGGACACTTTTATTTGAATAAATTGGGAGGAATGGCACGCCCCCAGCTCTGCCTGCAGTGTGGATGAAGACCAGGTGTATGTGCTGAGATTGTGCAGTCTGTCCACTGTCCTTGTCTGTCCAGTTGTATTGGTCCAATGTCTTCCTCCAGCTGCCTGTGTTGCCCCAATGCCTGCTGCCTCCGCATGTCCAGTCAGGTGACCGCAGCGCAGCAAAGCATCCAACTTAACAGCATGAGGCTCAAGTCCACAACCTCATCCTGGAACCCAGTCTTTGCAGGCCTCTGCACTTGTTTCTTTGTGTGATTTAATTTGGAGGAATCTGAAAAAAAAAAAAAAAAAACAGATCTACCTTTGTGGACCAGTTAATTAAATATATGTCACTGAAAGGTGTTATTCATTGAGAAAGGTGTCTAGAAATGCACAAAAACTATTTTCATCTTCCACCCATCCAGTATTACAGTCTTTGTGTTTTTGTTTATATGTGTGTTTGTGTGCAAGAGCAAGCATCGTACAGAGAAGGAAGTGTGTATCAGTGTAGTGAAGTCAATGGTGTCTTTTGCCTCACCTTTCTAGAAGAAGATGGTTCAGTCGAGCGCAGGGGGCCTCCAGTCTCCCCAGTCACCAGTCAGGCCCCTGCTCATGAGAACCTTTTCAGATGAGTCCCATACTGTCATTTAAACAGGTACTAGTCCACTTTCGGACCATTTAAGTCAATCAATGACTCGCCTCCCCAGTGAACCAAATCTTTTTCCTAGCTCTGAGTTTTAACAAAAATAAATCAATAACACATCCATATAGATGCATTTTCAAGGAGGCAAAATGTCTTATTTGTTGTCTTAAGTTGATACAGGCTGGCTGAAGAGATGCACTTTTTCATAGTTCTCACTTTGAATCAACATATTTATAGGAAATGGTCAAATGGAGCATTTATTTAACATGTGAATGCATCCCAAGACCCTAAGCTATTGTTTAGACACATGCACCTTTCAGCCTCCCTTTGTATGCCTAGCTTATACCTTTTGCATGAGCTTCTCAACCCCTTTTTTGGCATTGTTTATTTTAGTTTTGTATTTTCTAGTTTTGGCTGAGTGTGACGTGTCGGTTTCTGTCTTCCTTTGTGGCAATGTCAGGTGGTGTGAGGTTATTCTCCATTTTCTCTCATTTTGCCATTTGGAATGTTGTGATTTGATAGTTTGTGTTTTTCCCAAGTGTTTTTTAGTTGTCCGTTTTCTTTCATTGCAAGTTGGATTGCTGTGCTTAAGCTTTAGTGCACGATGTGATGCTGATGTAGCCTCTGCTTAAACGCTGCTGCATTACAGGGGGCAGAAAAGAAAAAATAAACATGAAGCGAAACCTTTAAAAAAATAACATTCATACATATAAATCATCAAATCAAAGTTCTAATAAATCTGCCCCCTGGAGGCATGCTCTGGAGACTGGTCCCACCATACCTTCACTCTTCACCAGTATCACAGGATGTCTAAAAGTAGCGCACAGCTTTTTGCAACACTTCACTTTTAACCTGGATTTCCATTTTTCCTATAGCTGTCAGAGGGTGACCTCCTGCAAACGCCCAGGTAAACCTCAAAGACAAAAACCTAACGCTGTTTTAAGTGTCTGCTGAGCATCAACAAATCAAGATGGGATTATTTCCTTTACTAATTGTTAACTGTGTGTGGAGGGGAAGCTGTACTTATGGTGGCTTTTCTGTGTAGTGTTAATCACTGTTGTTTCTCATAATTTGAGATTATGATTTCAGGTCTTTTCCTCCATCATTTCTAGCTCTCAGTGACTACATATATTAAGGTATTTGTGCTTGTGTTGTTTCCAGATTGCTGCCGTCACACCGCTTTCCTATAAGAACCTGAAGGAGCTCCCTTAAAAGGCAGCCAGGACTCGCCACTGGAATTTACCTCATTCAGGTTTTTGTGTGGATTAAAGGAGGTGGAGAAGAGGAAGGATCAGAAGACTAGTGATTTTGAGTATAAGATGAAAACGGTCTGGAAATCTTTGAACTGTTTCTTATCCGTCTTTTTCTGCCCAACGCATGTCTGCAGAGCAGTGCCCTGCATAATTTTATAAAGTACCAACCCCAGTGACTGACATGAGATTTCTTCCTTTCACATTTTTTTTTATATATTAGCTTGCAAATGAACACATACATGTCTGCCTTGTCAATAGCTCTTTCCAACACTTTGTATCAACAAGCAGTTGTAAATCCACTCAAAGAATGGTACATCTGCATGAAAGTCTCAGAAGAACACCACCTATGTTCAGTCATTGTTTTCTGCAAACTTTTTTAATTCTATTTAAGCTTTTTATTTTTTATTTTTATTTTTTTACATGGAAAATATCTACAAATCTGAACCATTCCAGATGAAAGTTACTGAATGCAATTTCAGTCCAGCTTGTGCTTGAGAGCTCACGCAGACTGTTAACAGGTTGATGTTAATGTGATTATATTATTGATAAAACTGATATCTGTATTGGATACAAGTGGGTTTATTCGAGGCCATATTACCACTGAATCCAAAAAGTGTGTTTGTGTGTAAGATTGAGCGATAGACACCAATCTTTAACACTTTGTCTTTGGCGATGAAAAATTGTTAAGCTTGTGATTAATTCTTCCAACCTCAGAGATAATTTAAGACATAGAAAAATTAATATATATATATTCAAAAATATTGCACATCCACTCAAAAATGGACGGAAGTGCATTATTTATAGCTTATTTTATAATCTGCTCAATGCCAAAAAGATGAATGCAGTGCAATCGGATTGCGTCCACACAGATATGACCTTGAACTGAAAGGCCTGTGTGTGTGTGTGTGTGTGTGTTACATAGATGTATTTGGATGAGAATATACAAATACCTGTGTGAAATGAAAACCAAATTTACTTGAACTTTGTTGATTTGGGTTGGTTAGACATTTTCTGCACTATTAAGGTAACTGGTTTCTTTGTTTATGTTCACTAAGGCACATTATATTTGCCTGAACACACACACTATTAGTTAGATAAGAAGCAATCACATAACCAGTAACCCACATGTGTCCTACACATTAATGCACTCATAAAGTCTAAAGAAAGATGTTTAGTTTAACTGTTAATTTTGTGTCTCGTAAAACAAAATCAGAGTGTAAAATACTTCCATATTTGCAGAATCTGAAACGTAAAAGCCACTGTGAGTGTCTGCTTCACTGTTTCTGATCAGAGCAGCAGGTTGATCACCTTTTTGTTCTTAGTTTATGTTTAGTGCTTATACATTCCATTTAAACACAATTTCTGACAACTCTTTTGTAACATGTTTTTTTTTTCCTCACAAGCATACCGGTATATCTATTTGCCATATTTATTAAGTGTATTTTACTCACAGAAGTTATATTTTTCTTACATGAACTTTTTTTTTTAATAATGTTCAGCTTTGTGTCAGTTAAGTTTGTATGTTGTGTTTGGAGAAGGCACCGATCCCATTCAATAATTTTTGTTGCATTGAAAAAGATGGGCAGCCCCCTCCAACATTCTTCCAAAATATTAAACTGATTCAATGTCATTCTTTTTGTCCACTGACCTCACCCTAGATTGAAACTGATGATCAGTAACTGCTACTAATTTGTCTCAACTGTTTTTAAAGTCTGGCAGTGTGGCAACATTTTTTAATTTACTACTTTACTGGTAATTATAAAACATTTCTAGCAATTTCTAATTACTAAAGCATGACAATAAATACAAATTAAATGTTTAGAAATGCAAATCTACTACAAAAATTGAATTTGAAAGCTGGCTTCTGTATTACTCAGAGCTGAAAAGTACACATTCTGCTAAGCTAATTTTACTAGAAAGTGGTGAAAAGTTGTTTTTCCATTCTGATACTTTACGTTCACATGTTGCCGTTTGTGAGATGCTGAATGTAAAAAGTCACGCAGGCTGGGGCTGCCTGCTTTGTTCACAAGTAAAATAACCTTTTAAGTCTCATCAAAAATGCTATTTTCAGAGCTTAAAATATGTTTAAAACTAATATTTTGCCTGTCTAAATTAAAAGTTAAAAGAACGGATTGTATATTTAATGCTATTTTTTCCAGACACACATAT
>JARVGQ010001175.1:14569852-14591880 GCA_031762355.1 Hypsolebias martinsi | reverse complement strand
GCTCCCGCGGTCGCCGCAATAAGGCCGTAGCGGCGCTTTGCTGCGAGGGCCTCAACGCCGCTTGCGGCTTTAATTTTTTTTGTTATTTGAAGATTATTTTTGTTTTAATTTTTTGGTAAAAAGGGGCAGATACAAGATTTTTTTCTTTCTGCTGCCTTTCATTTTATTTGTGATTTTATTTCTTATTGTATATAGAATTGTTTTGTTTAAAAAAATGAATACACTTTATAATAATATTTATTTTTTAATATACAGTAAGCGTGAACCAAAGTGCTTTTTTAAACTCTTTGGTTCACACATCTGTGTTAAATTTGGGGTCATTTGTGGATTATTATGTCAGAAAGTTGTGATATATAGAAGTCATCTCACTTCATGTATAGTTTGTGATAGAACTGATATGTCTTGAAAAAAAAAATCAGGTAATGACTTTTTGAAAATGCATTATAATTACATAAACATTTAAAACAGTGTAACTGACAAACTTTTCAAACAATCACATTTTGACAAAGGAAATTTATTTTTTTGTATCAAGTTTGTTTTTTTTTCCTCTGCCAGTGTACACAGGAGAGTAAAGTTTCTAAAATGTTTCAGCCTGTGTGAACACTTCAACACAGTGTTGTTGGTCCTGAGCAAAAACCAGTGATGTAAAAATGACTGTCCCCCCTCATCAAGGCTTCCTTCCCTGGGAACCTCCATCTGGTCCTGGTGCTCCGACCCACCAGCTTCTTCCACCGTACTGTTACAGACATCGGCTTCCGTTTCAGCCAGGATGACTTCATGCTTAAGATGCCGGTAAGGCAGCTCCTCTTCTCTTACCAAATATGTTTCACGTCATATCAAGGCATTCTTGTTACAAACCAACACCCCATGAACCAGATGTGGTAAACATGAGAGAGGTTTCACACTTACTTGAGCTTTAACCCGTTTTTAATTAGTTTCCACACCACAGCATAGAGATTTCATTTTAAATGTGATTTCTTATTCTACAATCACTTTTTTAAATAAAAAAAATTTCAGTAAACTAATTTATCTTCCTGTTTAGGTGGTGATGCTGAGCTCTGTCACAGACCTGCTACACTACATAGATGAGAACCAGCTGACGTCTGAGTTTGGAGGCACTTTGGACTACTGTCACAGTGACTGGATAGTTTTACGAACCGTAAGCAGATTCCTAAACAAACTGAAGTTAGACTGTGTGTTTGTGCCATTCCATTTTTTTTTTTTCAAAGTTTTCATGAAGGCTGCTGCAAAAATGATCATGTGACTGTCATATTTAGAGGTAGTTTATTTTTTTATTTATTTTGCTTCCACTAAGGCGATTGAAAGTTTTGCTGTAACGGTAAAAGACATCGCTCAGATGCTGCAGGGCTTTGGTACTGAGCTGGCAGAGACGGAGCTGCCTGATGAAGGGAAAACCATTGAGCGTCTCCTTGAAAGTCACACGGATAAGTACAGAAAACTCAAGGTGAGGCTTCATGCTAAACACATGAACTAATAAAAGCGCACTGGTGTTGATGTTCTTTTTCTGACTGTTTGGAAGGAGGCAATCAGGTCAGTTTCAAAGGAGGGTCGTCATCTTCTCTCCAACCTGGAAGCCACTGGGAAGGAGGATGACTCTCAGTGGGATGTGAAGCTGGACTGGGAGACGGTACAGAGGTTAGGGATTTATGGCCTTTTTGGTTTAATAATTTCTTAAATTTACTCTATACAGCAGTCCTTCAGTTATCACGGGGGTTACGTTCCAGACACTCCCACATTAAGTGAAAAACCTCAAAGTAGGAACGCTATACTGTATTGATTTTACTATTTATATATATAAATATATAAACCCTTCCCACACTCTTGCAATGTTCTAAACTCTTAAACCTACGTCATTTTAACAGCATGCATATATGCACTGTACAATACGCAAAATTTTACTCACCAGCTCAGCAGAACAGCAGCCCAGTTCCACTCCGGCCCGGTTCTGGTTCGATAGACCTATCCTGCAGCGATGAAGCCTAAAATGATCTAAACTGTTAAACCTACATAATTTAACAACATACATATATGCACTGTACAGTAGTTACCACAGAATTTTATCTGAGGATCTCACCAGCTTGGGTCCGGTTCTGGCCGGGTTCTCTGCAGCCGTTGAGCACCAGACACTTTTGGAGAGAGCCAGACCTTTGGAGAGCCAGCACAAAACCACACAATGTTCCCAATCATCAAGTCCAAATACTCCAGAAAGATCTGGAGGAAAATGTCTGGGTGAGCTCCAGAGAAGACACAGGTCCTCCAAACAACATCTCCCCCCTCAAGAGGGTTCATGGGTCAGCAAGCAGCACTCAGATTGACCAATGAGGCTGGAAGTAGTTCTGGTCTGGTTCTGATCAGCTCTTTGCAGCCACTGAGCACCAAAGTCACTATGAATAAGGACCAAACTTTTTAGATAGGCTCGTATCGGACCAAAACTTTCTGTCCATTTTTGGCAGAAAACAGCAGCCGGAAGCACTGTTGGCTTCTGGGAAGTGTAGTTCTTTGACTGGCCTTACAGTGTAGGCTTATTAAAAGAAAACTACAAAATGGCAGCGCCTGCCATAAGTATTTATTTTTTGTTAACTTTTTTATTCCATACCATCCCAATCACGTGAGTAATATTAAAGATGACAATCGTTGAAAAACCGCGAAAAAGCGAGTCCGTGAAAGTCGAACCGTGAAGTAGCGAGGGACTACTGTATATAGTGCATAACAAAAACATATGCATCTACAACTACCAACAAGTTCTCTTTCTTATAGGCTTCTTGCCCAGCTCAGAGACATGGAGTCTGCCTTTGATGGCTTCTTTGAAAAGCATCATCTGAAACTCCATCAGTACCTTCAGCTCCTCAGATATGAGCAAAGCTTTCAGGAGGTAAACTTCTTCAGTTCTCATTCGTATCAGTTAAATGTGTTTGTCATTTGAATACTTTCAGTGTGTTAAACTCGTTAATCGAGGATATAAAATACATTGCCAATGTGTCTTTAAAACTGTAATAGAATTTGAAACTACTATTTTTTTAAATCCAGTTCTGGAAGAATAATCAGATAAAAGTTCACACAGTCTTAAAGGAATATTTATTGTTTAGATGGATTTATGTTTGGATCATCTCATGGGTCGGGAGAAGGAGCTGTCCGTAAATGTAAACACTTTGGTTCAAGCAGAAGAAGCTCTCAAAAGGCTCGACAGTCTGGAATCTAACGCACAGGTCAGAGTTTCTCCGATGACATCACCAACATCTTTACATCTGGAGATTTTACAGCAAACTCGCTATATATATTTTTTTTTCTTTTCAAAATACAACTTTTGAAGTGTATTTCCTAATTATTCAAACCAGCTTTTACTTATTCTACATATTTATAACAAAAAAGCACATCATCTGTTCATACTTTGTCAATATTTGCAAATATTTTATTAGTCCGTGTCAGTCATACATTTGGATACTCCTACTTGTTTTCTTTTAACGAGTAGTTGTGTTCAAATATGACTTTGCAGTAAGTGGAAAAGAAAATAAATGTTGTGAACATAAAAAGAAATGTCCTCCCTCTAACAGGAAGTGATGTCTCGAGCCCAGATCATCATCCTTCATGGCCACCAGCTGTCAGCAGGTCACCACTATGCCATGGCTCTCATTATGCAGCGCTGCAACGAGCTCCGTCACCGCTGCGAAACGCTCTCTGCTGCTCTCAGAACCAAACATTCTTTTCTGCTGCAAACTCACCAGCTGCTGCTTTGTGTCGAGCAGGTACTCAGAAGCCTGTTAGTTTATTTAAACATATGAATATGTGCAGTAGGAAGTATCTGTGATACATATCTCTCTCTGCCTTCAGGCCCAAACCTGGTGCGATGGCGGAGCGTACATGTTGGCCAATCAGCTTGTAGACAAGTCCCAGTCTAAGGAGGGGGCCCAGGCTGCTTTGAGGGAAATTGAGAGGTTCTTGGAAGGAACGCCATCTATGCTGAGCTCAAGTCCAGAGATTCTAGCTATAGAGTACAAAGCCGTCATCACGCCTCAGCTACAGGTCAGCTGCCTTACGCTACAAATTATTTATTCTGCAGCCATTCAAGTTGAAATCACGTGTTCATTGCCTCTGCATCTTTTCTATCTCTGATTCTTTTTATTATGTTTCTTTGATAGGCCCATTTCGGTAAAGTCTTTGAGAAGCATGCAGCTGTTCAGCAGCTGATCCAGAACCGACAAGCTTGTTTAAGGAAGCTGGCTGAGAAACATGTACGACCAGTGCAGCTGGTGGCCCCCAGACCTGAAAATCAACCACGCGCCAAGTCGCCACTCTTCTCCCCAAAGCATGGTACAGCACGACAACATCCATATGACAAACAAACAAAATATGAACTCATTCTTAAAATAAAGATGTAGCCTAATTTATGTATATTTACACAGATAATTATTGTTAAAGCACAAGACACAACCTGCCTTTCCCAAATTTGTAGCTAGTATAGCATCATATTCCCATATCTCTATACAGCTCTCCCTCTTGTGTGTTTTGTTTTGTAGAATTTATCTTCATTTATTAAATAAGTAAATTAAAAATAGGCTTTTACCCATGTCCACTCATGTCCTAAAGGTATTGCTCTCTCTATGAATGTGCCTTTGTCTGAAAGTAAAAACAGTTTGGAAGATTTGTAATGCTTTCTGAAGGCGCATAAAGAAAAATGTGATTTCTTTTAGTCAATCTGATCTAATACAAGTTACATATTTAGAACCTCACACGTGCACATTAATATCGATTCTTGTAAATGTTCAATTTATTAAAAACAGCTTCCTGGGGAGGAAAAAAAAAGATGAAACCAATCCTTGTGCCTAATAAACACACACACACACACACACACAAACAAAGAATTAACTCAAAGATGGACCTGGTGAGCCGGTCAAACAGAACAAAAAAGATACAGCAGCGAGCCAATCCCATACAGGGTCAATGAAGCCGCTGCTGGTGCCGGACTAAAGCTATAAATAAATAAATTAATTAAAATATTTAAAAAATCCTATAGCAAAAGAAATAGTGAAAACAAGACAACCGGTCCCACCAAGCCAAAGTTACAACAAGAATTAAACAAAAAGTTAACAACAAAAATTACTGTGTCGTGCTGAGGCCAGCGACTGCGGTGGACAGTCGAAGCTCATCCTGGACAGGATGAGCGAGAGGAAAAACAAAGCCCCCCAAAAATCAAGGGCGACCAGAGAGCAGGCAACAAAATGAGCCCAAAATGAGAGAGCGCGAGCTCCCTGGAACCAGCCTATTTATGGGCGTGCAGAACACTGTTAACCAAATCCCCAAAATATATTAAAGGACAAAATAATAATAATAATGTGTCTCAGGCACATAACACTTGGTAAAATATTACTCCCGCTGAATAATGTTGTGGATGTGTTTTTATTACTTAGCAGTCACAAAAGTTGTAAAAACCAGCAGCACATCTTACAGAAGGTGACTTGTTAGCACGCCTGGTCATACTTTTGTTTAATTAAGCTTTTAAATGGGTCATCCTTTCAGTATCTTCCTCAGAGCCTTTGGAAAATGACTTTTTAGTGAATTGTATTTATTGAAATGACGACGATGTAAATTTCACAGGTGATGGATTAAAATTCACATTTGACATTACACTTCCTGGAAAGAAATCATCGCGAAAGAGCCCCAACACCAGAAAAGTAAGTTCATTACGTGTTTATATATTTCTCTAATTTCTTATTTGATCCAATAATTAATCAATAATAGAACTATCTTCCTTGTTATTTAACTTACGCAGTCAGCTCTGNNNCCATTTCTTGTGTTTTCAGATTGAGGTGATTCATGACTACCAGGAGAGCCGGAGCTGTGTGTCGTACGGTCTGGAAGGAGACGACAGCCCGGATTTCTTAAAGCGGTGAGGAGGAGGAATCCGTTCACCCATCTGTCTGTCACCAGTCCTACTTCTGATGTTGTTTACTCTGTGATTCTCTTTTCTCGGTGCTAATCACGGCCTCTGGCTGTCTCTTTCTGTCTGTCTGTGTTTGTGTCGCAGTCATGTGATGAGGGAACTCATAGAAACTGAAAGAATCTATGTGGATGAGCTCCTGTCAGTGCTGCTGGTAGGAAAACGTCAAATATTCCTAAACTAAAGGTCAATTACGCTCATTGTTAGGGCTTAACAGATAAGTGTGCTTCTTTGTTGCAACATAGATGTTTGTTTTTTTAACTTTAGCTTTTGTTTTATTTATATTTGCTTATGTTTATTATTTACTTAATTTCATTTGGTTTTGCATAATGAACTTTACAATTTTAAATGAATAAAGTTATGGAATTAAAAAAATTAAATAGAATTGAATATAACAAAAATCATGTTGGTATGTTTATTACAGGGTTACAGGGCTGAAATGGACAATCCAGCTGTGTCAGGTCTTCTACCTCCAACACTTCGAAGTAAAAGAGACATTCTTTTTGGAAACATGCCTGAGATCTACAATTTTCACAGCAGGTAAATGTTTTTTTTTTTAAACGGTCATAACAGAAAAGACCCATCTGAACATAAAGAAACGGTGAACTACTCCATATTGCATATTTTAATATGGCAAAAAATACATTTAACAAAAGGGCATTGAGAATGAAAACAGCAGCAGAATGTTTATGTGTATTTCTTAAATAAAAAAGCATAGCCAGAGCAAAGAATAAGAGTAGCAACCATTGCTGATACAGTCTAATCAAATTTTAAGTCATAAGAAAATGTCTCTTTGAACATGAATAACAGAAACCTTTTTTTTTTTTTGGTGGCAAGTGTAACCACTTATCTATTTTGATATTTTACTTTAGACATAAAGCAAACAGCATTTCCATTTCAGTATATTAGGAATATTTCATTCAGGTATTTTGGGAAGAAGCTAATATTTTCTAAGTATGTATTATAATAAATATAGTAAATATTAAATAAGTATAGTCTTCTTTAACATTCATGTTTTTAGGCCCAGTTGGTTTATTTACAACACTATTAAACACGTAAAAAACCTAAAATTAAAATTTTTGATACAATTGTTGATCTTTCATTACTTTTACTAAACCAGTCAGTAAAAGAAATGTAATAAAAACTCATAAAATCTCATTTAAAAAAAAAGAACCGTTTTCAAATCTTGTTAAATATCTCGTAGACAAACAATTTTAACAAATACTCTGTGTGTTTGGTTAGACAATATTTTAGCTAAATGTTGCAAACAGATTTATTTGCATTTCTGATATAGTTAGGTTTCAAAATAAAGTACACAAAATTAGTAACTGATCCAAGTTTTGTAAACTTACTTTAGTCAGTTATGGATCACCGGATTGAATCCTGACTGGGGACCCCTCTGAAACATGCATTAGGATAATTGGTAACTCTAAATTGTCTCTAGGTGTGAGTGAGAGTGTGAATGGTTGTTTGTCTCTGTGTCCGTATGATGGACCTGCGACTTGTCCATGGTGTCCCCCACCTCTCGCACAGTGACTGTTGGATATGGGCACCAGTGACCCCCATAACCCAAAAAGGAAGAAGCGGGCAAAAGATTATGGATGAGTGGATGGATATATGTATTATGTACTGTATCTGTGTCTATATGTTTATAAATGTATATGTATATTTATAAATATGTACAGTAAAGCTTGACTGATGAGTGATTTACACAACTTAAATATACTTAGTTTGTAATCTATTGCTGTACTGTTACTATTGTCATCATCCTTAATTTGTAGCCAGGTCTCTCTTGTAAATGAGTCCTCGAGGCTCAATGAGATTAACCTGCCTAAATAAAGGTTGAATGAATACGTGTTGTAGTTATGCAAACAATATAGAGGAAAGTTTAGTGTTAAAATTTGTGTTTTATGTATTTTTTGCTTCTTGTGGTCTTTTTTTAATTCAGGGTATTTCTTCAGGACCTGGAAGGATGTCTTGAGGCTCCTGAAACTGTTGGCGCGTGCTTCCTTGAACGGGTGAGTTGATCAGGATTTGTATTTCTTAGGTTCTCCTGATCATTTGTGCTGTTATACTCACTGTCGTTATTGTCTTCACAGAAAGGAAGTTTCCAGATGTATGAATGGTACTGTCAGAATAAGCTGCGCTCTGAAGCACTGTGGAGACAGTTCTCAGACTGTGCCTTTTTTCAGGTAGAAGTGGACATTTTTACTCAGTGTCAGTAGTGGGCACGGTTTTAATTATTTTTGCACACCAAATTGATTATTTCAGCATTTAAGAAAAATAGCACTGTGAGTAGTTTGAGAGGATCATGACGTACAAGTTGGTTAAATTTATCTTTTGAATGAAGGAGTGCCAGAAAAAGCTAGAGCACAAACTGGCCCTGGATTCCTACCTATTGAAACCAGTCCAGCGTCTCACCAAATACCAGCTGCTGCTCAAGGTTAGAAAGTCAAACCTTAAATTTTCATTTCTGATGAAAGCAAAAAGCTGAATGCAAGAATGATTTAAAAAAGAATTTTTTTTTTGCTAACTTTTATTTATATTACAGTGCATTGCATAAATTTTGTATTTTTTACAACATGAGCTGAATGAATATGTTTAATAGGAGCTGCTGAAATACAGCTCAGATTGTGAGAGCACATCTGAGCTGCAGGGGGCGCTGACAGCCATGCTGGACCTGCTCAAATCAGTCAATGACTCCATGCATCAGATTGCCATCACAGGATATGAGGTAAAAAAAAAAAAAACTACAGTATATATATATATATATATATATATATATATTTCCCATTTTTTAAATTGGCTTTATGTGCACTGACTGTATCTGAAGCAACATGAATATCTCCTCTGATGCAGGGTGACATCTGCGAGCTGGGCCGGGTGCTGATGCAGGGCTCCTTCAGTGTATGGATCAGCCATAAGAGAGGTGCCACCCGCATGAAGGAGCTGGCTCGCTTCAAGCCGATGCAGAGGCACTTCTTCTTGTACGAGAAAGCTCTGCTGCTCTGCAAGCGTAGAGAGGAGCATGGAGACAGCAGCGTCAAGACCTCCTTGTACAGCTTCAAGCACTGTCTCAAGGTCAGGCAGATGAAACTACTGTATGTTACAAATACAACCCCTGCTGTAAAAAAATAATGGCGGCATAACTCTGATGATCTTTATTCAGATGTTTTTTTTCATAGAGAAAACTTGACCAAATCGTAGACATGATAGAGATTACTATTTTAAACATCAAAGTTCATCCTCAATAATCCAGGTAAAAAAATCCAACAAAGTTCAGTCAAGTCATCTTGATGTTCGTTTGTTTTTTTGCTGTTGTTGTTGTTGAGCTGTTTCGTCCTTCATCCAAAGACGTCATCAGTCCAAAGAGCCACAAACAAACTCAGTCCCACAAGCAGCACATGCTCATAGTGGACCAACCAGTTTGCTGGTGATAAGATGTTTTCTGGGGCCTGCCCTCTCCCCAGTCGACTCCTCTGAGGCAGCCACAGCAAAAGTGGTTCAAAACATCAAAATTCTTGCTCAATAATCCAGGTAAAAACTCCAACAAAGTTCAGTCACTTCCTCTGGACAGTTTCTTTCCCTTTTATTTTATTTATTTATTTATTTTTTGAGACATTTTGCCCTTCATCCAAAGGACTTCATCAAGGGGGAGAGGGCGGGCCCCAGAAACCATCTTATCACCAGCAAACTGGCTCATCCACTATGGGAGTGCGCTGCTTGTGGGACTCAGTTTGTTTGGCTCCTGGAATTGATGAAGTCCTTTGGAAGAAGCAGTGGTGTAAACTACATTTTTGTAGTGGGTATACTGTGTTTAGAAACCAAAGTACACCAGTTAGTAAAATGTAATCGTCAATTTATTTTGATTTTTAAGCATACAGTATTGAACATTTCCAAATTTCTCTGAAGCTTATATTTCAATAAAAGTACAACAAACTTTGAACAACAGTTGTCTTTGTATTAAAAACGTGTTATAGAATTTATAAAACAGTATCAAAGCAAAACATGTTCAAGTAGTAAGTAGTAAGTACCAAGTTATACAATAATCTGCTGGCTAAGAGAATATAATAAAGAAGGAGTTCTTAAGCTTTTCTAGTGGGTACACTCCGTATGCCCACGTATCACATAGACTACACTACTGGGATGAAAGACAAAACATCTCAATAACAACAACAACAAAAAGAAACCGTCCGGAGAACCTGACTGAACTTTGTTGGAGACTCTTTTAAAAGTTGAGCATTGTAACTTGTGAAAAATACTTAAAACATAAAAAAATTCTGTAATTTGTCTTTTCAAAAACCAAATAGTCCCATAATTTGTATTTTTGAAGCTAATTCTTACATAGGCCGAACTATGCAGAAACAGACTGCCTGAAAGAAAACACATTGGCTCAGATTTATGATGCTGTCACACTTTGATTAAAACTATTTGTGCCTGTTGGTCAATAAAACAAAAAAGTCAGAGGTTGTCATCACTTTAAGACAAATCTTGAACTCCCCTGAAATACATAGGGTTCATTTGAGGTTACTGATTAAAACCTTCTCTTTCAATAATAAACCAATTCTAAAAATACTTTTATTTTTTTTTTTCACTCTGACTGGATGAAATACAGGAAAACAAGTAGATGTCACTAACATTGTGTTTTTAGATCTGGTTGATAAGACAATTATTCACAGGCCACACACAGCTGATATTTTTGTCTGCACCATTGGTGGAGCAACCCCTGTAAGCTCAGCTCAGCGGGGGATAGAACCTGATGTGTTCCTGTGACATTTTGTCTTATTTGTTGATGGGCGGGGCATCACGTCTGTAACTCCAGCTCTTGATTTATTATTAAGGAAGTTGGGAGGAGGCAGTCACTCAGCAGAGGCATGTTAAAAGAGCAAATGGTTTTGAGTTGGAGCAGGATGTGTGTGTTATGTGATGTAACGCGTGTGGATCTGTGTGTTCGTCTCTTGGCAGATGACTGCAGTGGGGATCACTGAGAACGTTAAGGGAGATGTAAAGAAGTTTGAGATTTGGTACAGTGGCAGAGAGGAGGTTTATTTAGTTCAGGTAAGAAGTTTATATACAGCAATGTGTGGATGTTTAAGGCATTTCATACTTTGAATTAAAAAAAAACGTTACTAAATGTTTGAATATGCTGATCAGTCAGGAACTATTTTAAAACTGTTAAAGTATGAACAAGTAGCTGAATGAAGCGGAAATATTTTACATGGTTTTAACGTGCACTGTGCATGTTGTTTCTCAGGCACCGTCAGTGGAGGTGAAGTTGGCCTGGCTCAACGAGCTCCGACGAATTCTGACCAACCAGCAGAAGCTGCTCAGAGGTGATCAACTAAACATAAGCTGCTTTTAGATTTAGTCAACTTTTAGCTCTTTCTTGCATCTATTTAGTGTTTTTTGCTGGTAGATTTATTTACACTTTCAAATTAGCAAATAGCATGAAGCGTTTTGACTCGTGCAGGATTATTTATTACAGCACAAATGGCAGCACAACAACAAACTGCCTAAAAGCTTATTTCAGCTGCTGCTTCATGAATGAGGATTGTTGCCTCTTTCATATTTTTGTTTTAAAAATAATGGTTTGAACATGGCTGGGACTTGTGAATTAAGATTTATTCAACCCAAGTTTTGCAGCTAGAACAATAAAAAAAAAACCGTATGAAACAGAAGCTTTGCATGCAGAGATATGTTCACATTTTCATAGAGGGGGATGAATATATTCTGGCAGTGGCAGACTGACTGGAAAAAGACTTTTAGGGAACAACTTGTTGGGTCACTACCAGGTGACGGTTAAAAAAAATGTTTAAACAAGATTGGGATGGTCAGGTTCAGGTTAGGTTTATTTGTCATGTGCAAAATCAACAAGGTCAACAATGCATTGAAATGCTTAGGACGAGAAGAACCGTCTTGACTCGCAAAAAAAAACAACAACAAGAAATATCAAATCATGCAGTAAAAATACTACTAACACATTAAAAACATATTTAAAATACTACTAAACAACAAGGTGCCAAAGTTGATAAAGAAAAACATCTACAGTGTGATTCAGTTAGCAATGAGGTTCTTTCAACATCATGGTTCTGTTAGCGGCGTGGTCTTGTTTGCTGCTTATCAGTCACATTATTTAATCAGTTTTGTCCATTTTAATTAGAGATCATATGTTCAAAAATCACTGGTCATCCCAGTTTTTTGCTTATTTATGTTAAATAAAAGCTCAAACATAATTAAATCCTTATTTAAAAACACATTCCAGCTATTCTTAAAATTGGGTTTGTAGAATTAACATCTTTGGTCTCAGTATCTTCTCACAGCTTCCTCTTCCTCTTAGATGGAGCGTATCAACATAGTCCAGCCGCCGAACACATGCAGATTTCTCCATCGCTCACAGAGAGGTCAGTATCTTTGCTTCACCTAAAAACTGGGTCGTAGTAGCACGGGCTCACAGGTCCACAGAAAGCATACATGTACTGTAGGCTGGAGTGGATGTAACTCTCATTTCACGTTGCTCTGTTTTGAGGCTTTGTGTGTGGCGGTATGAGAGAGCGGGCACAAGCTCCTCTCTGTTCATGTTCACTGCTGTCCAGTTGCCTATCCCCACTCCTCCAAATCCCCCCCTTGCAGAGGCATGCGGCCATCCAGAGGGGTTCCTAGGGGCTGTCTGCCGGGACTGGACTTTGTCTCCCTGTCAGCTGACGTGTTTCTGTGCCTGCGGTCCCGGAGCCCCCGTCCCCGGAGCCCCCGGCAAAGACCCCGGCCGCGTCCCCACTGCTCCCAGTGCCACTGACCTGCTGTAACGCTCAGTGGTAAACTCAGCCTGGTGCAGCCCAGCTCGCCTCGTCATGGCATGAGGATCGAAAGCCTTTGGCTGCTGTGTTTGCTAACTGATCGTCAGCTAGCCGCACCCCTACTTTTATTTCATTTTTGTGCAGCCTCCATTTCAGATCACAACTGACCACCACTGACCCCTACAGTGCCTCAGCATCTCCTCCATGGCTTTCTAACATGGTATCAAAACACAATCCCTTATTTCTGCATCTTAGATTTGCTATTTTGCATGTAACACCAGAAAACAAACCAAACGTTTTAGTTTCATTCCATGATTTTTCTTAATTTCCTCACGACCTATATTTTAAGATGGGGCTCGTTTTTTTCAGTAATAAGCTACTTCTAAAATTTGTGACGGACATTTTTTTTCTCCTATGAATAAACTAAATACTAAACAAAGATAAAACTTCTAATAAATCGAGACCAGATCTTCCAAGTTTTTGGCACATGCAGTTTCTTTGCGATCATTGTGATGGTGGCTTGTAAGTTCTGTTTCCTGACTTGGTCTGAGAGGCTTGCAGGTGGCTGCTGTGTTCTGTGATAACTGGCTGTGGCTATGTGAGAGACACTGGGACAGATTTGTTCTCAACATGAATCTGGGTACATTTAATTTAATGAATCAGACCATAAACAAACCCCAGCTTTTATGGCCGAGGGCAACGTCTGTCCTGAGTGTATTGTGTCATTTGTTACCACAAAAGGTTGTTTCTTTGACTTTCACAGCAAACAGCAGAGAGAGTCAGTGAGCTCAGAAGACACGGAGTCAGGGAGGAGCAGTCCAGAACCCCAGCCTCACTCCTCCAAACACCTCCAGCCCAACCGTAGGAGTGAGTAAAACTCATTCATGTTGCCTAATCACGTAGATACTTAGTAACAAAAATCAAAAATGTGCACAAATCACATGTGCTTTACACTCTTTTGCAGTTCTGATTTACTTTGCAACTGTAAACTAATTAAGATATGGGTGTGTCTAAAAAATTAAAATATGGTGCAAAAAGTTCAATTTCTCATCAATCATTTCAGAAAAAGAAACTTGTATAGATTCATTACACAGAGTGAAATATGCCAAGATATTATTTCTTGTAATTTTGATGATTATGGCTTTAAATAATGAAAAACAGAAACCCACTGTCTCAGGAAATTAGAATATTCCACAACCAGCTTTTGGTCCCTTTGTCAGTGTGAAGATGAGCAGAGTCCTGCTGGAAAATGAAATCAGGATCTCCATAAAGCTTGTCAGCAGAAGGAAGCATGAAGTTCTTCTAAAATGTCCTGGTAGATGCTGCATGGACTGTGGACTCCAGAAAACTCAGTGGACCAACACCAGCAGAGGATATGGACCCAAACCATCACTGACTGTGGAAACTTCACACTGGACTTCAAACAACGTGGATTCTGGACCTCTCCACTCTTCCTCCAGACTCTGGGACCTTGATTTCCAATGACATGTAAAATGATCTTAAATGTGAAAAGAGGACATTGGACCACTGAGCAACAGTCCAGTTCTTTGTCTCCTCAGCAGGTAAGACGCTTCTGACATTTCTGGTTCAGGAGTGGCTGGACTTGAGGACTGAGACATTTGTAGCTCATGTCCAGGAGTTCATCAGCTGATTAGGGTGTGACACCAGGAGTTTACGATACTGAACATATTCACAATATTCTAAATTTCCTGAGACACTGAGTTTTGATTTTCTATCATCTGTAAGCCATAATCATCAAAATTACAAGAAATGAAGGCTTGAAATATTTCACCCTGTGTGATGAAGCTATAGAATTTATGTGCTTCACTTTTTGAAGTGATTGACCATAAAAATTGAACTTTTTCATGATATTATAATTTTCTGACACGCACCTCTATTTGACTTTCCACCCTCAGCGGTTCAAGTGTACTTTGACCTGAAGAACCAGGTACATCGTGGACTTTGGTGGAAAAAGGTCCAGCTCTTGAGATTAGCATTTGATTCTACGTTCTTGTTAATTTCCCAGTAAGTGACAAACAGGTCATTTTATTGTCAACATTGTTACTAAGTATCTACACAGGACTTTTTAAAGTGTAATGTTTTGGAGAACATACTTTTTAGTGCCTTTAACAGAAGCATTTGTGTCCCAGGTTGGCCCGGAGCTCATCAATCTGTAGACGTCTGCGAGGGTCTGGAGGAGTGGACTGGAGATCAGGACACGTTCCACCCACAGGAGACAGAGGAGAAAAACTTACTCAAACTGGTAATACAAATTGTACACACAGACAGTTTACAAAACTGACACTTTAAATAAAAGTTACATTTTATAGTTAAATGGCTTAAAGTCCAAAATAGAATTTTCATGTTTCTTTTTAGATTCTATCAAAACAGGAAGAAACGTTTTGCAATATTGCTAGTTTCCTACCAGCTGTAAGGCATTTAAATGGACCAGACTCAATAAATGTCATGGATATTTTTAAAAAGACGTTCATAACTGGTTCAAAAGTGAAAACCTGTCATAAATTATAAAAGTTGATTGTACTTGCTGTGTTTTTCGTCTTCAAGTCACACTTTTTTGCATAAATTTGCAAGTCCTGCGACTTATGCACCAAAGTGACTAATATATGTACCCCCCCATATTTATAACCCAATTTTCAACTGAGATCTGATGATTTCATTCATTCTAACATAAAAAATATTAAACATTACAAATTTCAGACGCTAGAGAGCCCTCGACCAATATGGCAAGCCAAGTGTTTCATTAGTAGGTAAAAGTGGCTTTTACTGAGACACTTGGCTTGCCATACCAAGCCACCTTCGTCTCGCTCTGGAACTCCTGGATCAAATGTCAAATCATCTGCATTTCGCCGTGCTGCCCAGGTGAAATGCAGCTGATGTGACCATTAAAGTTTGACCATTAAAATTTTTAAAGTTTTTGGCACAACACCGGCCCACATTTCTAGGTTGTCAGTGGTGACAAATAACAAACATGACGCATCAGCAGTGACACATTATAGATGCAACTTATATGTTTTTTTTTTCCCCACTTTATTAGACATTTTTGAACTGATGCGACTTATACGGTAGAAAATACGGTAATTGGATTATATGAAAGTGTTAAACCTTCATTTAGCCCATATATTTCAATAGAGCTAACAACAAGTAAAAAATATTATTACCATACAGGATATTTTATATTCAATTTTTGAAAATGATTCTCATTACAAGTTTGACCATTTTCAAAATATTAAATTTTATCTTGAAAACCGCTGGAGCTCACTCTTAAACTGCACAATCTAATTCAAGATAATCTTTTTTCACACTTTGCTATGAGTTTTTATTTTTTTAGAAATTACATTTCATCAGCGTAATGCTTTTATGGAAAAATCATAAACATTTCTAATACCAGATTTAAAAAAAGGACTTGATAAATTTGATGTTATGTCTTTGTATCTGGGACATTTCTCCTTCTTTTCATTCAGCTTGTTTTATTGTAAGTGTTGAAATCCTGCCTGATCTCCTTTATGTAAGAATTAATTAAATGTTTTTCAGCCTTTATTTATTCAAAACAGCTGAGAAATGATCCGCCTTGTTTTGTATTTACACATAGATGGTTGGCATCAGTTTTAGTTTTAGAGGTTTGAAAATGCTGCCCATTCCTTTTTTAACTTAATTTAATCGCTGGTAGTTTCCAGGGAGATACAGGGCTTTGGCTGACTGTCCCCAGAATGGACCAGACAGCACCCTTGTCAAATCTGGAGACGTCGTCCATCTACTATGTGAGGACAGCAGGGGTCGCTGGTAAGTTTTCAACCACATTTGATCAGTAAATGTCTCAAATGGCATAAGTGATCAGCTGTGATCTCTCTGTATAAAATAAGACGGTGCAGTAAAAGTAGCTTTGCCTGTTTTTAATGTAAAAATATTGAAACGTAATTTTGCAATGTAAACAGCACTGACAAACTTAATGATGGAGTTCATTTATCAGACATTTCCTCTTTATCTCCATTTATCATAGGCTGGTGAAAAATCTGAGTCGACAGCAGGAGGGCTTCATCTCAGCTCCCAGTCTGCACATAATTATAGGAAACAGCCGAGAACACTCCCCCAGACTAGGAGGTAAAGAAAAATCACGGCCCTCTGTGTCGAGTCATCCTTTGATTTTCTTATTAAAAGCCCGTGTGTTCTTCTTGCAGACCCAGGGAACCTGAAGGTGAGAAAGCTGAGCTCCCCGTAGAGGTGGACGCAGCGGAGCGTGAATCTCGTTTTCACCTGTGGATAACGAGCGGACTGAGTCATTGCTGTCAGCCTCACTTATCTCTCCTCCTCTCCCTGTGTTGGCTTTCCTCAGCACCGCTCAGTCCTTAAAGAGAAAAGAATGTGTGAATCAAAAACCAGATCTTCTCCCGCCCAGCTCTCATTGACGATCAGAATAAATGTTTACTGATTGTGAAGAAAAGGAGCTGAGCCACTGGACGGCCAGTACTTGAGGTTACGTCATTTCTGAGTGATCTTGTGTACCTGGTTGTGTTTCAGACTGATGATACCCAGGATTTAACCTGAAGCATTTCTTAAAAACATGCACTGTTGTACATAATGCATCTTTTTTTTTACTGAATTTCATTGTTCAATTGTTGTGTAATTATTTCACATTTTTCCTTAAGGCACCAATTTTGTGAGAGTTAAAAATGCCAAAACGTGCCATGCCTTATTGCCTTTTTTAATTCCTGCTTTTTTAAAATATCTTCGCAAAATCAGATACTATTTTCATGCTTTACACTGACCTCAGAACAAATCAACAGGCACTTTAAGAAGGTGGCAGCACTATATTAATTACAAACCTCCTCTATGTGTCGCTGTGGCTGAGTGGTTAGAGCAGTCGTCCTCCAATGTAAGAGTCGGGGGGTTCGAATCCACCAGCAGTCACATGTCGAAGTGTCCCTGGAGAAGATCTTGAACCCCTCATTACCTCCGATGTGTGTCCCATCCGTGTATGAATGTGATAAAGCTCTGATTAGTCTCTTTAGAATGATTTGTTCAATTAGCTTTGCATAGATCTAGTAGAGTGATGTATTAATGGGTAAATGAGGCGCAGATTGTAGTGTAAAGTGCTTTGAGTGTCTTGATAAGATATAAAGGTGCTATGTAAGTACAGCCCATTTACCATTTGCTTGCTGCTTTACCTTTGACACTGTGTATTTACCGTATTTTTCTGACTATAAGGTGCACCGGATTATAAGGTGTATTAAGCGAAACAAAACAGATAAGTTAAACTTTATTCAACTCGTTCACAATAACCACATAAAATCGGTTCGAGGTCAGTAAGCACAACCAGAATGAATACATAAGGTGCGCCTGATTATAAGGCTCACAGTCAATTTTTGAGAAAACTAAAGGATTTTAAGTGCGCCTTATAGTCTGAAGAATACGGTACGTCCAGTCTTGTGTTTCCTTGTTTAATCTTGAATGCGCGATGCGTTGGGGAGGCATGGGGTGAACTCCATCCACTTCACACGTGGCTTTAGCAGTTACATCAGTGATGTCGGACAGGAAAATGACGGAGACTGATGGCAGCATGTTCCTCAGGAGACTATTGGTTCACGACAGAGAGTGAAGCACTGTCATATTTCTCCTCTCGCTGTCTTTCAGTGAAGACTGGAAGGAGGGAGGCGGAGCGAGAGTAAAATCTGCTGCCGTACTCAATCATTGCAGATGCAAATTGATTTCTCCTCAGCATTCCAGCTCAGTAACTCTTTGCTTCCCCATACAGCCAACATGAAATATACATCCTCTGCATCCAACTCTTAATTAAATATTGATTGCAGACTTATATGATTTACCACATCAAGTCCAGGCCCTGGTTGGACGGCGGCCTTTGATACACTCGTCTTGATATGGAAATGAGTCCAGAAAGCAGCAGGGACTGTTCTACACCCCATATTTCCTGTGTTGTTTAATTTATTTATTATTTGAGGCTACATCACGCTGTGATCTCAAATAAATTTACATATCCAAATATTTAAAGAAGCTATGCCTGACTTTAACAAAGCACGTTTTTCAGGTTTTTATTGTTTGAAAGAAAAAATAAATATCAAGAAGTTTTTTCTTATCTCAATCCAAATGCTGCACATTTTGCACAGATTCTGTCGAGTTTGGGGGAAGTAATGATTGAAATATGGATTCTTTTGAGCCAAGTAGCTTCAGCTTGTTGCTGATTTATTTTTATTTTGTAAAAAATGCATGGCAGCAGAGCTTTGAGCAGATTTTTTACTCTGACATGCAGCCACCTGCACTGGTTTGTACAGCTTACATCTGTAATATATTCTAATGAGGTTAATGTATTTATTATGACAGGTCGTTTTTAATTGATATAATAATTTACTTTAACATTGATATATTTGTTTGAGATGTATGACCAGTTAGTTCTTTTCAAACCTTGATTTTGAGTTTAAGTCCTGTAATATTGTTTCAGTATCATAGTTTAATAAATCTGTGCAGACTTTTTTTTAAACCTTCTGTAGGAAAGTGTTTGCCTTTTTTTCTTCTAGTCACATGTTCAGACATGACATCACAGACGATAAGGACCAGCAGAACAAACTTTCTGTTCAAAATCAGTGAATTGTTGGTCTGACTTAACATTTTTTTTACATTTATTACTGGATAAACTTTACGTTTCATCATCATATTTAGCACTTAATACAGTTATCCACATACAATATAATTTTACGTATTTTTTGTAAAGCACAAGTTATCTTGCCTTATTTGTACAGTCATATTTCAATTTTTAATGCATGAATTTATGACAGCAACATATTAAAAAAAAAAAAAACTACAATGATTAACTTGAAACATGAGGCACCAACTGATTTGGACCTTATATATTTTACTGGCCGCTGCTGAAGATGAGGTGATTTATTTATTTGCTCAGCGTGTTCCTACATTCATTGGTGTATATCTCATTCATTCAAGCTTTATTCATATGTTAGTCTCATTGAGTCACAATGACTCATTTACAAGAGACCTGATTTAAACAAAAACCACAGGTGAGATACAACATTAAACAGTCATAAAAAGCATATAAAATGGAAAAAAGTAAAAGTAGTAATATGAAACAAACTAAAATCAAGCTACATTATGAAATGGGGTAAAATACTGAAGGACCATGTCTTCATCGATTTTTTGCATTGAACTTATCAATTGTTTAAAATGCCTTAGAGAGGTCAAAGTTGACATCTTCAGGTCTTTTTGTAAGGTGTTCCAGGAAACCGGAGCAGAGTAAGAGAAGGCCCTTTTGCTTTGTTCGGTCCGCACTGAGGGGAAGCTGCAGGTAATGATGTCTTGAGAGCACACGCTGTAGCTGCACTGACGACGTGACTTAAGAGGAGATGTATGAAGACAGCAGACCAAGAAGTGATTTAAAGATAAAAATGTACCAGTGAGAGAGTTTGCATGAAGTTAATGACCAATTGAACCATGTGTTGATGAACCAGTGGATGGATTTTAAAGAAAATATTCACTGGATGTGCATCTAAAACTGATTATTTTTAGTGCCACCACAGCTTTGAACCTTTAGACAGATTTGAATAAAATTCTTAGAAGTCATCAACTCAAACATTTGAAGATGAGCAACACAGCTCAGTCGACCTTAAGTGATATAACTCGGTTAAATTTGACACTGTAGTAGTGGAGAATCAACAGGTTTGTCCAAACTGACTGCAACTCCATCCATTAAAAGATTCATTCAACTCAATTCATTCATTCAAAGATTCAGATGATTTTAGTTTGCATCTATGGCAGAACAAATGCATTTTTTAAAGGAATGCTGAGCCTTTAATCAGTTTTTATTTTAAAGATAAGACACCTTAAAGATCTTAAAAGGTACATCCTGAGCTAATTCCTGCTGCTCATACTGGAATTTAGAAGATTAATTCTAATTTGATTGATGAGACTAAATGTGTAAATGACTGAAGTAAAATGAACTGCTTTGGCTTCCTCTGTCAAACGTAAATATAGATTTTCTTTTACATTCACACAAATCTTTATTTGTACAAAATCTCAAAAAATTATTCAGTTTCTTAATTTTCTTAAATCTGAGAACTCGGATCTGAAGCTGCTGTACACAGAAATGGACCATTAACGAAATAAATACAGCAGCTGGTATTCAGAGTAAATTATGAGCATGTCTCTTATTTTACCATTAAAAAATCCCAGTGTTTCCATGTTCTGAATAACACAGATCCAGTTCAGTGTCTTTGCTTCACATTTCAGTTTCTGCTTTGAGCTTTTTCAGGACAAACAAACGATGTCAACATGTAACCTAACGCCACACTGACGCTCAGTGGGAGGCGCTGATTGAATTTGGAGACGAGAGAAAAAAGCATTCGGCTGATAATTCTTGGAAACTGAGATCATGTCAACAAATTTGGGTTGTGAAGCAAAATAATCTACTTTAGTTTTATTAAATAGTGTGGTTTTTTTTTAACAGAAGATGCACGTATTGACCTCACCGTTCAGGTCAAGGTGGTTTTTACATGCTCTCTGGTTCAACACCATTTGAAAAAAAAAATAAACATAATACTTTAACCTTTAGTCATTCGAAGGTGCATTTTAGGCAGACATGTATTTACAGGAAAATATATATGTCTCATACATAAATAGAGAAATAATCTACTTGCAGTTTAGAATAAATAATGTCATAATTATTAAAACAAAAGTGGGTACCGGTGAATAGGTTTTAGGGCTGTTAGGTTTTAGTTTTTCCAAACAGCACATAAGAAACAAGTTTTGAAGATTCTCTCATCTGTGCTGCCCAGTTTCAATCTAATATACAAAGAAAAGCAGCAAAAATAAAAATGTACAGTAAGTAAAAAGAATAAATACAGTATCTTTACATCTGTCCATCCTTTATCTGTTACCCACGTCTTCCTTTTGGGGTCACAGGGGTCACTGATGCCCATGTCCAGCCGTCACTGTGCAAGAGGAGGGAGACACCCTGGACAGGTCCCCAGTCCATCACAGGAACGCACAAAATTCACTCTCTCATTCACACCTTGGGACAATTTAGAGTTACCAATCAGCCTAGCATGCATGTTTTTAGTCTGTAGGAGGAAACTGGAGTACCCGGAGAAAACCCACACATGCACGGAGAGAACATGCAAACTACACGCAGAAAGTCTAAAATAGCTAAGTCTGGTCCTCTGGACATTCAAAAAAAACAAAACAAAAAGCAAAAAAATTGTAGAAACGTTTCGTCTTCCGTCCGAAAGACTTCCTCAGTC
>JARVGQ010001175.1:14517952-14528173 GCA_031762355.1 Hypsolebias martinsi | reverse complement strand
TGTTTTACAAAAACAAGTTGATCCCTACTATAAAAACCAACTAGCCTTCTCCTTCAGTCACAAACGTTCAGTCATGTCTTTAGCGTTAACGCGTCAGCGGGGTGCGCGTGCAGGCTGCATGTGAATGGAATAACGCATCCCTCTGCTGACGCTCCTGAGGAAGAAAAAAACAGCAAAGATGGTGCGCGCCATGCCGCACAGCCCCCTGCCGTAAGGCTCCACCGCATTTATGGACGGGACAGCTCGTTTTCACACCACTGCTGAGGTCAGGAGAGCCACGCGCGGCGCGTGAACCGGGTGGAGCGCCTCTCTCTCTCTCTCTCTCTGTGGATCCTGTTGATTCCTGCTGCTGCTTCTGAGCGTCCAGGAGATCAACCCCTCAGACAACACGGGGACAACCTGACGGCGCTGCATGGCTTTTCTTCCAGGGGTTTATTTCTCAGCCTGATCCAGCGGTGTGACTTTTCTCCCCCCACCCAGACTGGAGACCCTGTGGGAAAACACAGGGCTCCATTTCACTGCTTTGTGTCCCCCCAGCTTTTGTCACAGAAGGTCGTGATTTATTTATTTATTTATTTATTTGGTCCATAACGGGATTCGTGGTGGGAGCGCTCCCCTTCATCAATGTGCATTGATGTAACAGACAACGTGGAGGAGATAAGGTGGGTTTTGTTGTGAGGATGTTCTCAGCTTGTGTTGTTATAGTCGGAGGTTTTCATGAACTGAAGCCTCTCATTATCCTTTGTTGTGCTCCGTTTGGAGGCTGCTCCATATTCATGGCAAGATATGATTCTAATATGACCCCCTTTCCTCTTGACAGAACCCTTATCTCAGAACCTGGAACCTTTAAGGACTTCACTGAGGACAGGCAGCCAATAAGGGGATTTCGGTTTTTACCTAAATCGGGAATTCCACATCCAAACTGGGATCTATGAGCGGCAAAGTGGCGAAGCCTAAAGAAGACAAGGATGCTTCCAAGGGTAAGAGGAGAACCGTGCCTTGCACCGACTCCTTTTATATTTGGTTTGGTTTTGCTGCACCCATTCACCCCCCCCCCCCACCCCCCTGCATGGCGCTCAGCTCACTCAGTGTGCAGCCAGTGGATGGTGGGGGCTTCCCAGCACGACGCATCTGCTTCTGCTGGTAGACAGCAATGCACGTCGGCCTGTGCGCTGGTTCCAGATCACATGTTCACCATGATGGCACCCAGTCGTTAAAAATAAATAAATAAATAAATAAATAAATAAATAAATAAATAAAAAGATGGAGAATTTGGTAATAGCCAGCAGACCTGTCACTCAGCGTCACAGACTAAACAATATTCACATCCTGTTGAAAGATTCACTCTGCTGCCATGTGCTCCAAGACCCTTCAAGACAAAAAATAAATAAATAAATAAACAAGTTTACACTCAAACATGGAGGCAGATGGGGATCCGGGGGACAAAGACGATCATTTTACATTATAAGCACGCGCTCATACCGCAGCTTTACAGCCTCACATTGTTTTTATTGCTGCTGCTGGCTCTATTATAAACAAGCCTTGTGTCTTAGGTATTGTAAACAAGTAAACACGGGTTTCCTGTGTAATATGATGAAATCATTAATGTGGCAGCCCTCCTGTTTTATTTCTAGTGTAGAAAGAAGTGCCACTTCCAGTTCAAGGAGCCCACAACAGATCCAAGAACCTAATTACTCTGGTGATGACGTTATTTGTTGATGCAGTAGTAATGCTTGACATTAATGTGTGTAGTTCCAGGGCAGAAATTGAAATTATTATAACCTAACAGGCTAAATGTGCAGGGTTTTTTTTTTTTTTTTTTTTGGTTATTAAAATCTTACCACCAACCTCAGATTTTTGTTTGAAGGTGTAAGAAAATATAGGCCTACATCTTAGAAATGGAACGAGCTTCATGTTTGTTTTTGCTTAAACAGTTGTATTTTTTATAAGTATTTTGGTTTTAATAAAGTTAAATTTGATCATAAATGACCATAACAGTAAAACAAACCTGTTGATAAGGTGCTCAGTTTGTTCTTCTTGTTGTTTTTACCATTTTTCTTAACAACTAGCTTAAAAATCTGCAAGAGAACAGTTTTAGAACAGTGTTTTCATCTTGTTATAATTTGTTAACAGCACTACGTGAGCCAAATATGTGGGAAACATATTTGACTGACTGTTTTTAATTTGAGGACAGTGCCTCTGCAGGAGTTTATCCCCAACAGATATGGTGCGGAAATATTCACTTTAGCCCAGAACAAACTTAAAAATAGATAAAAAAAAAAAAAGATGCTCAATAAAAACCTAAATACTGGTGTGGCTCCGCTGTCTTATCTCTGCATCGTGGTTATGGTGGTGCCAGCTGCCCTCCATCAAAGCCTTGTATGGCACCCCACTATGTGATATCATGGCAAAAAACCTCTACTGAGTCTGCCAATGCTGGCAAACTCCTGCCCCACAAATTATTTCAGGGATTCATACCATTAACGCCAGAACCACCTTCCATCTCCTTGGCATTTTTTCCCCCCCTGCAAGCTGTCGTCTTATAGAAGCTTCCGACTGCCACGCTTTTTCGAAACAAAAGAACCCCCACCCATTTCCAAAACTGTATGTACTCCAGTACCATTATTTCAAGGGGTGGAAGTTACGAATTACAAATGCTCACGTTACTGTAATGAAGTCGATTTTTTTGCGGGGTACTTGTACTTTTATGTGCCTTTTTTTTCAAGTGTGTCATTTTACTCATACTCAAGTACAATTTAGACCATGCAAGCTACTTCACTACTTTTAAAATCAGAAGTCGCTACTGAGTGCGGCCACAATTTGAATTAATGTTCAAACCGTTCATCTGCATCTTTGTAGCCAATGACCGCGTCAATATGACGTAAGCAAAGGACAATACGTAGAGAGTCATTTAGAGTCTACACTTCACAGCCAAATGAAGCTGGATCTGTTAACTTAGAGAACCAGCTGACACAAGAGGTTCAGAAAGTAAAGGGTGACAGAAATGTTTAAGACACTTACCTGTTGTTCACTGTATTTGGAAACGTTTTAAACTGTTCTATGCTGGTTCAAAAACATTTTTGTCTTTCTTTTAACAAACAAAATCACTGCTCTATTTACATTTGTTTACAAAAGAAATGGCCTTAGTGTACATTTTCTATACTTTATTGTTCGTCTGAGAAATGTGCTTTACGGTAATTAATCCAGTAAATTAATTGAATGCCTTCTACTGACAACACAATGAAACTCCAATTGGTTAAAAAGTAAATAATACTCTGAGTAGTTTTTGAGAAGAGTGCTTTGTACTTAAGCATTTTTATAACACTAGTACTTGTATCTAAAAAAGCTAAGTCTGGTCCTCTGGACATTCAACAAAACAAAACAAAACAAAGCAAAAAAAAAAAAAAAAAAGTATCAAAGTTTTTGCTTTAATCCGAAAGACTTCCTCAGTCTTTTAAATGTCCAGAGGACCAGACTTAGCTTTTTTAGACTTTTCTACCTGATTATTGAGCACACATCAGGGTACTAGTACAGTACAGTACTTGTAATTGAGTACAATTTAAGCAGTGTAACAGTACTTGTACTTGCATACAAAATTTCAGTACTGTTTCTACCTCTGAGTGATTTCCTTTATGTTGAACAGATTTTAGGCATACATAGGACAAACAGTTTGCAAAAACTCTTAGTTATGTCTCTCCAAGTTAAAAACAACAGTGATGTCATAGTCTCTCAGTCCTGGTCCCAGTTGTACCCTAAACACATGGCTGTGCAACAGAGACAAAACCATTTCCTGCCACAAATACAGTACCTTCTTGTTCATGTTGAGGTTTTACGGCAGATGTCTCTGAGGCTCACTCTGAGAGGTTATTCTTATGCAGTACATGTGGATAAAAGCAGGTTTGGACAAGCGGACTAGTGGGGTAGAAGAAGATGGTGTGGATCTAAGCTCTGATATCAACACCAGAGAATCAAGTGGTGTTAGTTTCCCCTCCTGTCCTCGTGAAGCTGAGCTGTGCAGACACACTGATGTGCCACAGTGCACATGATGTACATGCTTCCAGCTTCAGGTCCTTTCATGCTGAAACCCACAGCTAGATAACTCATGATGCATTAGCAATGCAGACATTTTCACCAAGTTAAGCCTCATGGCAGCATTTCAGCGCCATCTAACAGTGTCCATGCAGAGCAGAAGCTTCACACGGAAATCTTTCCATCAACATTCACTAAGTTCTTGCAGACGATCAATTTCCGCCACGTCTCTGTGAGCACATAACTTTGCACTTCTGTCACTCTGCTCATCTCTGCGCAACCCTTTGAAATACTCGCCTCCTGGGCTGCAAGTGTCAGCCGGTGGATTCACGACTGTCCTGATCTGCAGATATGAGCGAAGCAGAAGGCATAAGTCTTGCATATTTGCAGGCAGATTAATTCAGTGCAAGACATGGCCACTGAATCAATGAACGCCCGGAGAGGAGTTTGGAGGTGCTTTGTTATTCACAGCGCAGCCAGCTCTGCCCTCCACAACTCTGACACCTGCAATAACCTCATCAGCAAGGCTGCACACAGTGTCATTAGGATGCTTCAATATGGGCTGGCTGTTTGAGGAGCTACTTTGTGTCGCTTGTGGTCAAGGGAGGACCAGGTGGTGATAATTAAAGGAGGATTTGTCAGTTTAAACATAAGGACAGTATTAAATGCTGTCAGTGCCTGAGAAAGCTTTTGTATTACTTGTTAACAGAACAGTTTCTGCAGATCTGCATGTGTGAGCAGCACATGTTAAATTAGCTTTACTGGTTAAAGACAAAAAAAGTTGGGAGGTCCCTCAAATTCTGTGGTTTTAAAAACCACTCTTGAACAGAGCAGGCTTGCAATATTTTGGGGGCAGCTATTCCAAAAATAACTGAAAATAAAATGATAGTTTTGGTGTCTGACTTATATGGTCTCACTCATAATTTACAGTTAGAAATGGCTGCACAAATTAAAATACGATGTATTCAGAAGTCAGTGCATCATTCTCTTTGATGGCTATAGTTTGCCTTATTTAAATGGCATGGTCGTGATGTCAGAGTGGTGGAAGTGCTCCTCGTCACGAGGTTTTTCTGGTGCTGACGCAGATCCTGCCTGGAGGAAGCTGTTACTGAGTGGCATCAGTGATCTACCACTCTCCATCTCCCGCGCGGGTGCTGATTGCCGTCAAAGCACGATAAGCACCGATTCCTCTGCCAGCTTTGGCTTCTGAGTGACCCTATATGCCCTGCGATCAGAGCACAAGCTTCTGGTTTGGTGTCTGTTGTGTTTTTTCATGGGGAGCTTGTTGTTTAATAAACCTGGGATTGTAGTGTTTGTTAATCAGATTTATCATTTAATAGTGAAATCCTTTGTATAAGCAAGCAAAAACAGCGTTTCAGTCAGCATAGTCACATTTTTGAATTAGTTTTACAAGGAATTCCTCTAAGTTCAGACTTACACCACATTGTTAATTCAGTTTATTTAATAACATTGTGGCTTGAAGGCACAAGAAACAATATTTTAATTTCCCAATCAATCTTTTTTGGCAGATGCACAAAAAGCATATATTGTTTAAAAGTAATGCTTAATCTACTCCTAGAATGTTATTTTTTTAAATTAGAATGATTTTCAGTTTTTTTTCCAAACGGTCTTTTTAATTGTGTTTTTTGAACATGAACACATTAAACACAAAGGAACACAGAACAAAATAACCTCCCACACCAGATCAGTCACAAACACACAAATAGTCTATACAGGCATTGACATGTTTTTTTAACACATGACAGGAAAAGCTGCCAGGTGTCCCAGAATCTTCCTGCAGAATCCTTCATGGTGTATCTGATTTTTTTCTAGATGAATATGATACATCACTTCTCTTATCCATCCATTGTACATATGTTGGGGGATGTAGGGCCTTCTGATTGCACAAAATTAACCTACTGGCCAGGAGAGAGCCAAACGCAATCATATCATTCACGCATTTGCTGAAGGACGTGTCCACTGAGATCACACCGAACAATGAAATGGGTGGTGATGGGTGTACCGTCCTGCCATACACTCCAGAGAAGGTGTCAAAAACGGATTGCCAGAAGGTCTGCAGCTTGGGACGGGTCTAGAACATATGCAAGATGGAGTTTGTTTGCAACAATTGCATGCTGGGTCCAGATCAGCCTTGATCTTGGACAACTTGTCTTTGGACCAGTTGCAGCCTGGTGCACCACCTTGAATTGGACTCCAGTATGTCTCAGGCAAATTGAAGAAATGTTCTTAATAATCCTCCTCCAGATTGAGTCTGGTATGGGTTCCTCCAAGTCCGCCTCCCATTTCAGTTTATAATTTTCAGTTTTTAACAGTATTGGGCACTGAACTCTACATTATTAGGACCAAACGATGTCTATGTTTGAGCACCTTGGTATGTGTCAGATTTATAGTTTCTTGACATTATGACGATGTGATTCCTACACCAGGATTGTCATTAATATGATTTGGTTGATCAGGAAAAATGTGGGTATTATCAACAACCTTTCTGGATTACTGCAGTTTACTTTCAGTAAAACACTGTTTCTGAGGTTAATCTCATCCACATATAATCCCCCTGTAATTTTGGTGATGTTTGTCAAACTGAGAGATAACAATGAATTATGTCCCTCCGTTAGTGGGGTGACCCCATTTGCCTCCTTTCCCCATGAAAATAAAAGCCAAGTTAAGGACAGATACTGGTGAAGAGCTTTAATAACGAAAGAAGTGACCATCATGACGGTTTTTTTGATCACCTATTATCTGCTAAATTAGACAATGATTACATCAAATGCCCTTTACTTTGTCTTCATAATGTTTCCACACTGTTTTGAAGAGAGCACCTTTTACTGACGTTATTCTTCCTTTTTCCTTTGAACTCAGTATGGAGGAGACAACATATAGAACTGATGCCTCTGTATGACACTGTATGAGCCAGGTGTGTGAAAGTCCAGCTGTGAGTGTGAATAATGTTAATGCAATGAATGCAGGTCAGATGCTGTCAGTTCATCCTAAATGAAGAACAGCGCTCATGAGTTCAGTTGAAAGTGTGGCGTCAGTGAGTCGTAAGATTTTAAACCATCCAATGACTATTTTAGATTAGGATTAGGTGCTTCTTGTACTTCTAGCTTTTCAACCCCCCCCCCCCCCCCACCTCACACTACACACAGATGCATACAAAAGTTTGTTTATATGGTTACTAAAACTTTCAAAGCTTCAACAAGACATCTATTTTTAGAAACACTGCATTTTTCTTGCTTGTTTCTGATTTATAAGCACTGATTTGGCTAACTGTCCATCTTGTGAGCTGGATAAGATGGAAATAAGTGAGAAAGCCTCTTCCATTTGGGTTTGTGTCTGTATCTAGATGTAAGAAAGGTCACTATCAAAAATTAGGTTCCAAAGATCCAATATAGTAATTGCCATATTTACTGGTGCATCTAAAAAAATTTGAATATTGTGAAAGAGTTCAAATTTTTTTGTCAATCGTTTCAGAAAGTGAAACTCGTATATTTTGTGTATAGATTCATTGCACAGAGTGAAACATTTCAAGACTTTATTTCTTATATTTTTAATGATTATGACTTACAAATAATGAACAATCAAAATTCAGTGTCTCAGGAAATTAGAATATTCCACAGCCAGCTTTTGGTTCTGTTGGCATGTGGACAGGAGAGCTGGAAAACAAAATCAGCATCTTCATAAAGCTCATCAGCAGAAGGAAGGATGAAGTCTCTAAAATGTCCTGATAGATGCTGCATTGACTGTGGACCTCAGAAAACACAGTGGACTAACACCAGCGGAGGACATGGCACCAAACCATCACTGACTGTGGAAACTTCACTCTGGACTTCAAGCAACGTGGATTCTGGGCATCTCCACTTTCCCTCCAGGCTCTGAGACCTTGACTTCCAAATGACATGAAAATTTTGTGTAATCTGAAAAAAGGACATTGGATCACTGAGCAGCAGTCCAGTTCTTGTTGTCCTCAGCCAAGTCAGATGCATCTGATGCCAATTACCATGACTTTCCAAACTTCACAATATTGTAATTTAATGAGACTGAATTTTGGCTTTTCATTATTTTTAAGCCTCAATCATCAAAAATTACAAGCTCATACTGTATAATCCTGTCTGCTTCTGTTAGAGTTCTTTATGGAAACAGAACAATGACATTGTGACGCTGAGGAGAATGTTCAAAAACAGAGCAGTAACAATACCTCAAGGTTGCAGTTGAGTCCAACTGTTGTTTTCATCATCAAAGACTTTACAGACAGTTTAGTCAGGACTGAAAAAAGCAGCTTGTAAAGTTATCACGAAGTAAACAGAGCGGTGGCATTTAGAGCAACATCAAAGAAATAATACTGTCAAGATCTGAAAGTTATATTATGTGCAGTTTCATTTCTCCCCCCGTGCTTTATATAGTGAATGTTCCTGTGAATGCATGGGGCTTTAACACTGTGGTTCAGTTAGGTTGGACCAGTAGAACCAAACAGGGTCTCTAGTTCAGGAGGCTTCCCAATCCGATACCTGAACCACCTCAACAGCTTTTGATGCAAAGCAGCAGTGGTTCAATTCTGAGCTCCCTCTGGACGACGGAGCTCCTCACCCTGTCTCTAAGGCTGAGCCTGGCCATCCTGCAAAGGAAGGCCAATTCGGCTGCTTATATCCGAGATTTATTCAATCTTTATTTACAGAGGTTAGTCTCACTGAGCCACGAGGACTCATTTTTATAAGAAGAGACCTGTTTTAAACAAAGAACACAGATGAGAAGTGCACATCTCATTCTTTCAGACATGATCCAAGCCTCATGACCATAGGTGAGGTTTGGAACGACAGACAAGTAAATTGAGAGTTTTGTCTTTTGTCTCAGCTCTTTCTTCACCAGGACTGACCGAAGCAACATCCTCATTACTGGGGATGAGTCCCCAATCCATTATTTGATCTCCTGCTCCGTCCTACCATCACTTGTGAACAAGGCACCCAGATACTTAAGCTTCTTCATGTAAGGCAACGTCTACCCCCCAATGTGGAGGGGGCATTCCACCCGTTTCTGGCCGAGAATCAAGTTTGCAAACTCTTTGGAAATGTTCACATTTCTGCATGGATATGATCTAAAACATCAGCTTTTTTTTTACACAAATCCTTAAAGTAGATAACGAGAACCCAGTTAAACAAATGAGATAAAAAAAAATTATACTTGCTCATTTATTTATTGAGAAAAATGATCCAATATTACATATTTGTGAGTGAAAAGCGTATGTGAACCTTTACCTTCAGTATCTGGTGTAACCCCCCACTGTCTTCTCCGTGACTGCACCTTGAGAACCTGTCCATGAACATCACAAACAGGACTGAAGACAAGGAACAGCCCTGGCGGAGTCCAACCTGCATTGAGAACAAGCTCGACTTCATGCCAAGAATGCGAACACAGCTCCTGCTGAGCTATACAGGGACTGGATAGCCCTTTAAAGCAGCTCAAGCACTCCATACTCCTGCAGCACCCCTACGAATGCCTCGAGGAACACAGTTAAATGCCTTCTCCAGATACACAAAACACATGCAGACTGGAGAAGCAAACTCTTATGACCCCCTTAGCAACTCGGCAAGAGTGAAGATCTGGTCCACTGTTCCATGGCCATGATGGAAGCCACATGAAAAGTGTATTTTTCCACCTATCTAAATTGAAATATGATGATATTAATAAAAAAAAAAATAAAAAAAATAAAGCTTATCTTTCAGTTTTGTTTTGGAACATTATTGACTTTGCCTCAAGCAGTGCAACACATCAACCTTGAAAAGTTAAAAAAGGAGCAAATATGTGTAGCTTTACTTCCTAAAAGAAAATAATTCTCATGTTTCATCCAGTTTTATTAGGTCAGTTTGATGCCGAGAGAGCTCACCAGGTAAACCCCAGGGCAGCAGAGCACCGTGGCTTCAGCAAATGTGCAGAGAATAGTTAAAAGGATTACTCTCCTCAAATCCTGCAGCTAGTTTCACTGTCAAATTGAACAGGGTCTCACTTCACTTTCATTTAACTTGCACTCAGTGCATGACAAAAGCAAACAGGAAGGAAGTCCCGTACTGACCCGGACGACAGTTTGACTGGATCAAATAAAGTTTTTGATTTTCTACATCTGCCTTATAATCTGTCTGTTTTAACAACTTTTGACATCTTGCTTTAACTTGTTTAAAA
>JARVGQ010001175.1:14505713-14517714 GCA_031762355.1 Hypsolebias martinsi | reverse complement strand
TATATACTGTACATATATATATACTGTACATATATATATACTGTACATATATAATTTTGTTCCACCACATGTGGTGTGATTGACAATAAAGAATCTCTGACACACACTCACTCTCTATCTCGCTCTATCTCTCTTTAGCTCTATCTCTATCTCTCTCTCTCACTATCGCTCTCTCTATCTGTTTATATTATATTAATATGAACTTTGTATAAAAAAAAATACACACATACACTATATAGCAAGCCCTGACACAGGACCTGAAAAATGCATTGTTTTTCAGAATCATCTTATTATTCATGGTTAAACACTCTTTTCTGTATGTCAAACATTTTGATAAAGACATCAAAGATTTTTTTTTTAATGACAAAGGCAATTTTCTTCAGCTTTAATGAGTTAAAAAATGCTACAAATAACTTGGTACAATCTCTTATAGAAGATATTGATTTGTTTTTAACAAACTGATGATAGCATTATCATCACATTTAAGACGGTAATAGAAATTCTGATATAGGAAAGAAGAACAAGAAAATCTCATTATAGGAGACTCAGAAGTAGTACATGTGGATGAGTAGGTGTGTTTATGTGCTAAATGTTTATACTTTTTTAAGTATTTAGCTGTGTGAAGAACACAAACCACATGTAAAAATGTGGGACTCAAGGAGGAAGTGTTGTTAAAACAACAGCTAAAAATAGCAATAATCTTTCACTGGTCCCCGAAGTCAATTTTACACAGTCTGTAGAAGTGAGCATCATGCTTGCTCCTGCCTCCTTCTCATCAGGGAGACATGATTTACATAATGAGGAGCGGCCATGGCAACAAAGCCCCATTAAGCACGAGAGTCGTCAGTCAAACATGCCTTCCTGGCTTGCATCGTTCTGAAGGAGAGTGGTGCAAACTGCATCATGAGGCTTCCAGCTCACGTTTGTTGTGAGCCAAGGAGAAAATCTGTGCAGAGAAACACACTTGATTGGAAAATAAAGGGTGGTGAGGCATGTAATTTACAGATGCTTATTTTCCAGTTTAGGCAAATCTTTTATTTTTAAACATAAAAAAGCCTGGACATACCTTTTTTTCCATTTGAAATGTATTATTTTCACTGTTAGAGGTTTTTAAATTTACATATTTTTGCGTTGGTTGTATACATTACCATTTATCTCAGTCCCAACAGTTTAGAGTATTTCACCCACATGGTAACAATCCAGTGACATTGTTTTACATCAGCAGTGGAAATGTTCTGAAAAATGTACAACCCTATAATTAAACCTTTAAAAAAAAAAAAAAATTAAGAAACTGTTAGCTAAAAACAGTATAAAAAAAAGTAGAGCTTAAAGATTTTGCACAATCTTCGTGACACAGTTTCTGAATAAAGCATTCAAAGGAATCCATGAGGTTTGTAGAATGCACAGCTGAGTTGGCATTGATTTATTTGTATTCATTTTCTCAATGTGTTTAACTGAAACCCAGGAAGACTCAGGAGACTGAAAGGAAGGAGTAACCAATGAATTTACTTACAATATGTACAGGGGCTGACGGGAGTAAATTGGTGTCTGTGGAAGCAGAATGAAGAGTGTTTTCTTTTAAGCAGAAGAGAGTCTGGAAGGTTTGTATAACAAAGAGAGGAGGCTTACTTAGGCTGTAGGTGTTGAGGCTTAGAGGTGAGGGTTTGATTCCAGGTCGCAGGATAATGAGTATGGTAGGTGAGGTTCACAGCTTGGTGTAGGAGAGCATCAGATCAGACCAGGATGAAGGAGTAAATGAGAGATCTTTCTAGTTGTACATCTGTATGGGGAGGATTGGTTTTATATTGATGGTCTACGGCAGACTCAGGCTAGAGGACTGTCTCAACCTTAGAGAACACAAGAAACAGATTCTCACCTGCGAGGAGCACAACAAAAACATGATTAATTTACAATATTTTCGATTGCACTAGGAATACTGCTCACTGAACCAGAATCAAAATAACCTTTACTATCATTGCACCGAGAGACAACGAGAACATGTACGTACAGTTGTCCGAAAGATGGACGTAGTGCACGAAGCTGCTACTATAAAAGTGCGGCCTTCTTATTCTTGTTCAGAATAATATTTTTGCTTAGATGAAAAAAGGGAAGAAAACATGAGGAGAGACGATAGAAGATAAAAGATCTCTCACACCTTGCCCTAGACGGGGCACGATTTGAGGCATCAAAAAACCCTACCACAGCAAAGCACATAAATAGATGTGATACATGTACATATAGGCTGGTGAAGACATTGAATTTTGAGGGAAGGTTGTAGCATTGTTCAGAGCCCCCTCAGCAATTGTCCAGATAAGAGCTGTTAGTTATCATCAGCTCGGTTGAGGTTCCGTCACATGTCCACGACCTTGGGGGAGGGAGGGGTGAGGAGACAGACAAAGCATCTTTGTTTATTTCTAAACGTGCTAAGAGGAGTATAGATAAGTCCGCCATCAAGGCCACAGTTTGGGTCAAGCAGAACTCGTGAATTGCTGTTTCTGCCTTTAAAAAGTCTCACTGGTACAGTTCTCTGATGGAAACTCCAAACAGCCGAATTGATTGCTTATGCCGAAAGTCGAGCTCACAGCTTTCTCCAAAATTATTCCCACCGTTCATGGGTGCTGCCAGCGAGTTCACAGTCCTGATAACAGCCTACTCCAGCTCTCTGACGCAGCTCCTCATAATTCCGTCTGAGTGCTGCCAAGCTTCGACATATCCACACAAATGTGTAGACAATCCAGATTTCACCAACTCAAATAACAAAAAAAAAAACAACAAAAAAAAAACAGTTGTCATCATGAATCCAATTTCTTTCTGTCGAGGGTCCTCCTTACCCTGACTCCTGTCTGAAGAAGTTGATCAATTTATACCTGAATACCTCAGAGTAGACAATATCACAGCATCATCCTTTGGCAACCTTGGTCCTTTTATACCACAGGTAACTCAATAAATGGAGGGCTGAGGAAAATAAAACTCCTTCCTGCCACTCAGGAGCTAAATACGGTAAATGTAATGTGGATACAGGAAAAAAACTGGCATCTCTACAGGCACTGAATGATCCATGCGTTGCCACAAAACCACACGGTAATGGTTGGCCTTGTGATGGACTAGTGTTATGTCCATGGTGCATTTCTTTGTCTTTCATTTTATAACAGCTGCCATAGCCTACACCCAGTGGCGGACTGGGCATCGGGAGCACCAGGACCATTTCCGGTGGTCTGGCCTGCTCAGTGATCATCAAGGGGCAGACCAAAGACTTTGTTTGGGACGTGCTTGATTATTTTAAATAAACAATCCATGCCGCTCAATCAGGAATCCGCCTCATTGAAGCTCCCTGAGCAGTAGTGATGGGGAGAGACAGACCCCACTCCCGCCCCGTCCTTTCTCTTTCTGACATACAACAGGTGCGGCCACCTATAGCCGGTAGTCTCGCGCTGGCAAGGTTCATATGTTTGCTTGTACGTCACTGTACTCAGTGGTGATTTTAGGCTCTTTTCAGGGTGTACTCAAGCACCCCTAAATATTAACTCAACACCCCTGAAAACTTTAGGATCATTAGGATTTTGTAAGGAACAGTTCTCAAACCTTAGATTCACCAAAATATTGAATACATTTGGAATAAATATGGAATAAATGATGAAAGTCTTAAACGGGACAGTAAAATCTATGTTTTGTTTGACATGAGTTGGAGCCTTGATACGACTTGTCAATCATTCCAGTAGGCATGTCAGCAGCTGACATTCGGTGACCTCAATTTGTCCTGAAGTGAACGCCCCTTACTTGCAGCCAAGTTTTTCTCCAACAACATTGTCAGGGTTTTGCATTACGAGCACTTTGCAGTCAGAGGGATTTCATAAAATCATCAGAAAGAAATGGTTAAACGTTGTCTGAATTACATGTTCCCCACTGACATGTGTTACCCTGCGCATTTAGAGGGTGGAATACAGTTTATTCCATTTAAAAAACAAAATCAAGTCTGGAAAAATGTAAAACATTATAAAGGCTAGCGGCCGACCCCATGTGCTGCTGAATACAAAGTACTTTGTACAACAGTTATGAACAGGAAGTAGGCTTTCTACATGTTCATCTGTATGAAGGTACCGGTAAATGCAATTAAATTCTCTATTTTCTGTTATAATTGCATAGCATGCTTAATGCTTAAATTAGAGCTTAAACTAGTTGTGCTTTGTTTTGTGTGTTTTATATGTTGAAATGTTGCAACTTCTGGTTGCATAAGTTTAGTCTTTGTTATGAACTGTTAAAACTAAACTGAGTTTGTACAAAATGATTAATATGTTGTGTAATGTAAAATTTACATTCTTACATACTGAATTTCACTATTAGTTTTTAAACTGTGTTGCTCTGTGGCATGAAAACATCCACTGCAGTAACTATTTGAAGTTATTGTTAGAATTTATTTATTTATTTATTTTTTGCACACCTTCTTTGCATTAATGTTGGCTGATAAATGGTAAAGGTAACACTTTGAGCTCCTTTATCTCCACCATATCTTTGTTTGTGAGTTGTCCGAGGTTACCTCAGGTTGGGTTACATTTCCTCGTGGACAGAGTGATTGTACCGTTCACGTAAAATATTTGGGTCCTCGAGGCTCAATGGGATTAACCTGCCTAAATAAAGGTTGAATGAAAATTTGATAATGTTCTTATAGAAACAATTCCTGAATGTTCATACTGTGTTAATGCTACATTTGTCTCTTGACCCTACGACTGGGTAAGGTCACAGTTGACCTAACCCACCACTGGAGTTTTAATTAGGTATTGTAAGCTACTAATAAACACAATGGATGATGATCATATAGATTTATGTTAGGCGGTTGGTAAGAAGGAGTGATTATTATTATTGTTTCATATTGGCTAGTGATGTTTTTTCCCTAAAAGTTAACTTAGGCTACACCATGTTTCTTAGATTGTGGCTAGGATGCATGAGAGAAGCGGAGTGTGCTCTATTCACACAAGGAGAGCTGTTGGTCAGGGAACTTCTTGTTGTGCCAATAACTTTAAAGTTATTGAGTTAATTGTTACTTGAGTAAGTAACATTAATGTTCAACAATCTATTAAAATACAGCAGAATGCAGGAAATGGCATCTACTTTATTCAAACATTTCCGGGGGAGGACCCCCGAGACTCCCCTCACCAGTGTCCTGTCCCCCACCCCTTCATTACAAATCAAATGCTTTTGATGTCAATGGCCACCACTTTGCTAACCAAGTACACATATGGGGTCATATGGTGTTTAAAGTGAGCTCAACTTAACTCAGTCTTGGTGGTTTTTGTTTATCGGGTGGTGGTGGTCTGGAATGGTATCAAATTCCCTGACTGGATTATTGTCCCAGTCCCACCCTGACTACACTCACTTCAAAACCTTGCACTTCATCTCTTTCACATTGCATCACTTGGACATGTCTCCCTGAGTGGTAAAACCATTCAACATCGCTGTCACTAGTTGTGGGATTGGAAGCAGATAATATTTATAAAAGACGACTGGTCTTGACAGGGATTATGGATAGATGCAACTATCAAAGACTAGACATGAGTATTTTTTGCAAATCTAATAATTTTGTCTTCATAAGTTGCAGCAAATTGTGTATTTTTTCTCTTTAATGATTGTACATTTTTCAAAAGATACGGTGGCTCAGGATTTTGGCTGAATCTGTTTGTAGAATCAATTGCACAGCTGCTCTTCCCTATTTTAGCTTGGGTTGCTGTGTTTTCAAATTTCACATACAGTTTGTATTGCCAGGCACCTTTTTTGACTCAGTGGCCATAACCCCAGTGTGAGACATGTGATGAAATCACACGCATTAGCTCTACATTGAAACAAAAATGGCGTGGGAACAGTGAGAAGTTGCATGCTTATGCTACCCAAACAATGTTGGCAATTTCTAGTTGCCTACTCAGTCTGTTGCAGATTGGCATGGTAATGTATGTTGTCACCAGTGTTGATGAGAAATTTATTTAACAAATGTTTGCTCCACTTGGAAGATCTATGCCTGTAATAGCCTTGTGAGACGTAGTCTGCCACTGTCAGCTTGTGTGTTTAGTGCTACAGGGAATGTGTACAGTAATTTAGTAATTTATCACATTTGATAACCTGTTGGTCATTGCATCTTTGCCAAATGAATGAGTTGTTTTTGTCAGGCAGCCAAAAAACCCTGTGTTTTCTTTACTGAAAGTCAGCAAAGTACTGAAGCAGTATACGGTACAGTGAGAAAATAAAACTTTGCCAGCGGGGTCTGGAAGCAGAGTAGTGCTTCTTGCACCCACATAACAATGCCATTGCTACAACTCTTTGGAAATATGGCCAAAATTCAAAATTCCTTCTGCTTTTCTTAGAAAACCTAATATTTTATAGTTGGGCACTTTGTGTATTATGCAACAATATCCCTCACTTGCATCAGAAGAAAGAAACATTTAATCAGTGCAATAACCTAAGTATCAGGCTTGCAGATTAAAGCACAAAGCCGCAACAAAAGCATTTAGTGGCATATCACAACAATGTTCACTTTGCCATAACTAGCTTTACATGAAGCCCAAATGTAATTCTGCAAACAATGAATGTGCATGCTTCAAAATCACATTTGCTAAAGTAAAGAGAAGTTTTCTGAAAAGCCCTGTCGGGGACAGAAAACACTGATGTCTAGTTCCACATCCCTTAGCCTCTAAATCAAAGGACGTGCAGCAGCTTAAAACTTTACAGTGATTCAATTTCCTCACCACCTGAAAAACTTTCCCCTTGTTTTGTCACGTGTCAGAAAGATTCTCTGTGGTGAATGATAACATCGTTTTCAATGTAATTAGAGGAGACAAGTCTCTGGCTCCACTGCAGTACACACAGAGAAAGAAGGATACATTGAAGGAGAGCTGGATAAAGGCAAAGTGAGAAGCAGCGAGATAGAAATGGCAGGAAGTGATCTAACGGTAATCCAGACCAGCAGAAGTGACATTCATAAAGAAGATGAATAATGCTGTCGGCAACATGAAAAGGTTAATATGCACTAAAGCCAAAACTCCAGCTTTGTTTAAATTTACAGATAAATCTAAGATGGGAGTGATGCTTAATTGTGTCAGCTTTTTACCCAAACCTTTAGGATAATCTCATTTGTTAAATGTTTATTTTCAGATTATTTTTTAAAGAGCCCTAACAGAGAGCACATCTAATTTATGCAGCCTTATTTTCAGCAGTTGTGTAAGTAGTCCTCGCGCTCCTGACCTTTACACCGTGTCTCTGTGTTTGGTGTGCTGTGAAATTAAATGGTCACTTGTTCGCCCCGGCGCTTTGACTCACGCACCTTTTGGAATATTTTATTGTAATTTTAAGAGCAAAAAAGACCTTGGCGTCGCATTAACCTTTGCAACATATCTGGCAGAGATGGAAATGTGTACAAACTCTCATGTAGCAGAGTTTCGCGTGACTTGTTTTTAGATGATGGCGTGTGTACAAATGTGTGTGTGCGTGTGTTTGTGACCCAGTGTTCATGTTTTCCGTGAGGTTTGCCAGTGCTATTTTAAGATTTTGCACAGCATTGATGTTTGATCCTTGTAGATCATAAAGTAAAGACGCTATTGTGGCAGGTATTAGTTGCAAATTTGTATTTTTATATTCCACGTGCTGTAATGAACATAGTCTTTTATCATCTTTTTCACCTTTAAAAAAGTGCCCATTTATAAAGTTGTATGTTTATTTAGACAAAATATTTTGACAACTGACACATAGAATGAGCCATTGGTGAAAATGAATTCAGTGAAAGCTAAAAGTATTTTCATTCACAGAACTAAACTCAGACGTTCCAGACTTCTTGCCTCTCCTGAGAGAATCCTCTTTACATAAAGAACCGGATGGTCTCCTGCTCAAAATGTCCACAGTCCTCTATGATGTCTTCATCAGAAGGTGCACAGACTGGCAACCATCTTAAGAACTTCTTCCAAAAACAAAATGTATCAATATGGATTTGAAGCACGTGCAAAAGAAGCCTCCAAAAACCTGAAACATTAATCCAATGAACTTAATGGTAACTCTGTATGTGCAAATGTTTACTATCAGTGAGAATCTGGTGCATAAATGCCATTTGTTTAAAAAAAAAACAAACAAAAAAAAAAAAAAAAAAAAAAGGACGGATGCACAAACAACATGCACTTAAAAAAAAACAAAGCAAACCAAGCTCTCATAGGAAGCTGTAAAGGACAGTGTCTAGTGAGAGTGTGTGAACATGATACACTTTTTCAGTAAACATGCCTCCACTGTAGCATATAAAGTCAGATGGAGGTATTTCAAGGAAATTCTATGGCAACTTAATGATAAGGAATCAAAATAGTCATGCCTAGAATGATCCTTACATTACTACTAAAGGCAAACGTTACGACATCCAAAGTAGCTGCTCGATGTCATCTGAATTTTTTTTTAATTCTCAGCAAATTATGGTACAGATACTACAACTTATTGTCTTTACTGACAACAAAACACATAGAAAATGTTATAATCAAAACACTAATCATTTTCATGTGGCTAGACAAGTTAAGTTATGTATTGGCAGCACGATGGATCAGTGGTTAGCACTGTTGCCTCACAGCAAGAATATCCTGGGTTCAATCCCTGGTTGGACCTGGGTCTTTCTGTGTGGAGTTTGCATGTTCTTTTCATGCTTGCGTGGGTTTTCTCCGGGTACTCCGGTTTCCTCCCATAGTCCAAACACATGCATGTTAGGCTGCTTCAGGCCCAGGCCTCCTTTGCAAAAGAGATCTCTGATCTCAATGGAATTTGCCTGGTTAAGTAAATAAAGGTTAATGTGCATATTAATAGAAGTTAGGATGGTGCTGCTTGAGAATAAGAATCTAAAGGAAGCAGGTTTAATGTAAAAAAAAAAAAATCACTCCAGATACAGCACCATGTGCGGCTCCATGTCTGACTTGGGCATGTAACCCAAAAAGGAAATAAATAAATAAATAAATAAATAAATATATAAATAAATAAATAAATACATAAATAAATCAAACTTGGCACTCATCAGACATTAAAACCCTGATGGTCTCCTGCTCATATCTCTGATGTCCTCATAAACAAGTTGACAGACACATCTGTGACTAGGAACTGTTTCATCAGATTCATATTTAGTGTATTCACAACACAAATCATAAAATAAATACTGTACTACAACCTGCCTATCGGGCTGCGGTAAACCCAATATCAAGTCCAGGGCCTGTGTAATAAAACACTATTGAAGATGTTTGAATGTAAAAGTATAAATACTTCTGTCATCAGATGAGGGTGTGTTGGATGTGTTGTCTGAGCTGACTTTCTGTGTTAGGTTTACATGTTCTTTGCAAGTTTCAGTACCGGTACATTGGCTCCTACAGTCTACAGACATGCATGTTATGATGATCATACATTGACCACAGACTGCATCATTCTCTTGTGTCTTCCTGTTTTCCCAGTGGTGAACTTGTGACATGTACTACCGTTATTTCTGCATTATACATTGCATCAGTCAAAAATGCCTCATGAAGAGGAAAAAAAACCCATTTATAAGTCACTTTGGACTATATGTCGCTATTATTTAGACGTGTATTTCACAAAGTGCAAGAACAGACATTTAATCTGAACTAACAATAACACAGAGAACATACCTGGGATCCTGAACAGGCTTAATTAACATAACAAGCTAACGAGTCCAACAATCAAGTTACCATCCTCCGTGTCACTACTGAACAACAGTTGTGAATCTATGTTCATTGATTCTTCCTTGAAAATTTGATTTAAACCCACTGAGTGGTTTATAAGATATTTAGCTAACAGAAAAACAGAGTTAATGGTAAAATTTAAACAAAGATCAGTTAGCAGTCACATTGTTTCAAATTACTCTCAGCTACAACCACGCCAGGTTTTAAGTCATTAACAGTAAAATTGGTTGATTTACAGCCATTTATGTTTTTTTTTTTTTTCATGTCATCTGGCTTTGGTAGCCATTTTGAATTGAACTGACTTCAGAAGTGAATCAGCTTTTGATGTCCATCCAGTGACTTATTTCTACAAGTTGCATAAAACCTCGTCAGTTAGTTAGTGGGAAATTTTGCTAACAGACATGCACACAAACTGAAGCTCAGAGCCATTCACACACACAGCTACTGGCAATACCATCATTGTCCGTCTTTACCTTTCAGCAACGGGCAATTAAAAAAAGCATAAAGAAATGCCAGGTGCACAGATTCGAGCGTTCTTCCTGCTGCATCTCTCTCTTCTAAACCTCCTCTGCTGCTGCTTCCTGTTTTTCAGAGTAAACTCTCAATGACCTGAAATAAAAGATGAGCGGGGATCGCATATTCGTTACTGCAGACGGTCTTGGCATATTCAAAACAACATCCTGTTCCATGCTCCTCAAATGAAACACATCCAACAATGAATAATTTAGAAAATTTGAACCGCTGCAGACGCTGATTTCACATAATTAGAGCTTTATGTTCAAGTCGCCACTGAAAGAAGCAGACGCCCTTTAAAACGGCAGGTTTGTGATATTTCTGTTTTTTTGATAATAAGTTGTTCGATGAATAATCTCTCCATCTAAATGTCATCTTTTGATGTATCTCCTTGATGTGGAAGAGCTTCATGTGTTGTCAGTTGAAAAACTGGGACCCTGTGGGCATATTTGGTGGGATGTGTTGTTAACACGGTGTGGAGGCAGACCTCGCACTGTCTCTAAAACCACTCATCACACTTTAGACAGAAAACAGTCCTGGTTTGATGCTGTGAGACATAGGAGAGCAGAAATAATTTAATTTTGTTCTCTGCTGCGTTTAATTGAAATTTCTCTCTTTTTTTTTTTTTTTGAGGTAATCACCATTAGAAGTTGCAGTTTTTCGTTTCCACAGTGCGTCATTTCATGCTCAATCTGCCTGCCAACAACAAAATATGTTTTGCACAGAGTAAAATTGCAGCACTGAATCAGTATGCAACAAAGCAAATAGTTTCTTTCAGCTCCAGAACAAGAAACGTTAATTTTATAAAATCGTAAATTGTTCTAAATAAAAACACCCGTTATTGTTGCTTGCAGTCAAATGGCAAAGGTTAATAATAGTGTTTTGCCTGGATTCCGTAATCACTGTAAGGAAACATATCACTGTAATGCCACTTTAATTGGTGATATGTGACATCTGTGCTGCTGATTATCTCGTGCTGCTGATTATCTCGTGCTGCTGTATTGAATCATACCCATCTGCTCGGTATGGACTCATGTCCGGGCTGCTGTTGATACACCATATTATTTTACATTATTTGTGTTTAGCGTTGATCTTAGTTTATATCTTAGATCATCATATACTGTTTCTTTTTATACTGTACTTTATATTTTGGCTATTTTTGGGAGTAACTGGGACCCCGATTACATAATTTTGTTCCACCTCATGTACCATAGTGTGATGCGAATGACACTAAACTTGAACTTGAACTCAGATCTGTGAGTTCATGTTTCTGTCTGTTAGCAAAATATCTGGACAAATTTCAATGAAACATGCTGAAAATATTTATTTGGTGTGCATCTACAACGCTTTACATTTTGGAGTAACCTATACAAGATGGCTGCCACAACCGAGTGAATTTTAAAAACACAAAAATGACTGCAACTCAGTTCAGTTTAAAGATATGGCCCTAACTTGGTATGTTAGGAAGTGCAACATGAAACAGATCAGCAGCAACATGAAACAGATCAGCAGCAACATGATGTGATTTTTCACATTGATTATCCTGGTTAGATTTTCATGAGTCTAACAGCCTCAGGGTAGAAGCTGTTCTTCAGTCTACTGGTTCTGCACTCATCAACCCCCTTCCTGAGGCGAGTGCAGCAAAAAGTGTGTGCTGGGTGATTGGGGTCCTTCATGATGCAGGTGGCCCTTTTCCTGCATCTGGAGGTGTCTGTGATAGTGAGGAGACTGACTCCAACATCTTCTGTGCAGCCTTCACCACTCTCTGCAAAGCTTTTCTTTCTGCAGCTGTGCAG
>JARVGQ010001175.1:14421467-14442724 GCA_031762355.1 Hypsolebias martinsi | reverse complement strand
AGACGGGGGCCATAGTGCTGGAAAGAAGCCTCACCGTAAGTGTGAGTTCTGACTATTGGAACTGTTAGTAGTCCAGTGCCAGAGGACCTTTGTGTCCGCAGGGGTTCATATATAGGGCAATAGCAGCTCTGAAAGATAAGATTGTGTGAGACCATAGATAGATAGATAGATGGATAGATGGATAGATAGATAGAAAATTATACATATATATATGTGTGTGTATGTATGTATAAACTACTTAAAACAGGTTACTCTTAGTCTTATTTTTACATCTTTGCTTTGCACAAATCTATTGAAACTCCTGTGATTTGTGATGTTCATGTCCACTGCAGTACTCTGTGGCTCTGATGGCTTCATTTTTACACTTTCTTTGAGCTGTGAAATGCCTAACTTCATATATCATTTGATACAATATTTTGGCTCCAACAGCACATCTGAAAGCCTTGGACTAAAACTACTGAGGGATAAACTCTATAAATCCCCCGTGTCAGGTAATTAATCCCCATATACTGAGTGATTAATTAACTGACTCAGGGCAGGTTGGCTAATTAACAAACAAGGATGGGCCGTGCACTGAAAGCAGAAAATAACACTATTAAACTAAAAGTGTATAACAACAACAAAGAACTTGAAACAAAACATAGTTCACAAAATCAACCAAAAATAATATATTAATGCTAACGCATAACAATAGAAACACCACAAACCTCCAGGCCTCAATAAAACAGGATTTAATGACAAATACCTCTTCAGTCTAACATGAATTGTAATCATCACTTCATACTTGTGTGTGTGTGTGTGGGGGGGGGGGGTAAGTATGAAAATAAATGAAAGGTAGATGTCAGGCGTCTGTGTATTCATGTTCTTGTGCAAGTGCACTTGCAGTCTGGATATTTCTGACCATATATACATTTATATATAGTTTGGGCACACCAGTACCTTTTCAGCTATTTAGCCAGCACAAAACCATTGCATAAATGTGTTTTTGTACGGATTCACTTTGTTGGGGTGTGTCAGTAATTACTTTGTTTTACGTGTATGTGTGTGGGGGTGGGGTGCGTGACTGTGTGTGTGTCCATACTTTTGACTAAATATGTACCCTGTGTGGGAGTGCCTGCTCGTGCTTTATATTTGCTTTTACCCACAAGATTAAACCTCTCTGGAGTATTCCTAAACAAATAAACACTACGAGAACACGTTGTGTTGAGCTACATAATATTTAAAAAAAAAGACAAGATGAAACAAGCTCCTTTTTAATCCACTTTAGCTCCCTTCAAAATCTGGATTTAAAGACTCATCCTCAATGCTCAGTCGTAGACGTAGTTTATCTTTGTGTCACAAACGCTGATATGTCTGGAAAGAAGCTTACATGGTGCTCAGTCTTGATTGAACTGATTTAATTAGTGTTTATTTACTTTAATAAAGCATCTGAAAACCCACTGCTGTGCTCGTTGATTCACCTCTTCTTTACAGAGTGTATTATTATAGTATTTCACTTCCTGCTGACTGTTTGTGAGAAACCATTAATGGACCTTAATTTCTCCCTGGAAGCAGACAGGATGCAGTTTAAGCATGAATCATAACTGGTGTTTTTTTTTTTTTTTCCTGAGTACACCTGCCTTGTAATAGGATAGTCATTTCCCTTAGATCTGTTAAATTGTACATGTGTGTGTGTGTATGTGAAATGTGAAAAGTCAACTTTTATTATGTGACTTTTAATCATTTTAATCATTTCATAACCTGACTGACAGTGACTGTATGATCGTTTTGTTGTGTGTATAGCACTTTGGTCCTGTGGGTGTTTAAAGTGCTCTATAAATAAAGCTGGTATGGTAAATTACTGAACATTTTTCTGAGGGGCAGTGTGTGTCATACATTTGTGTTTTACACACAGAAATACTCAGCATCCAATAATCTCAACATTTCAAAAGCATTTAAATATTCCCTTGCTGGTGGAAGGCAGGTATTAGATCATAAAGAGCTCAGTCATTACCAGGATTTACACCAGTCCAAGCCATGACGATGTTCTCTGAGTCACAATGCTATGCATGTGCAAAATAAATTAAGAAATTGACTAAATCTATTTATAAGGAATTGTGCAATAAAGAGCAGTTTATGATATTTTCTCAAATAAACATCTGTAATCAGATTTTTTAAATAAAAACTGAAATAGTCTACAATGAAAAAAGGACAATGTGAGTTAAAAAAAAAAAAAACAGGAACTTTTTTGGTGTCATGTGGCTCTGTCCACACAAAAACAGCATTAAGTGAATTTGCATCTACACAGCAACTGTGTTGTAGGAGCCCCCCAGATGTTAAATTTTAAATACCTTAAAAACTAAGGTGAAAATGTCCTACAAATCAGCATTTGTGTTTTTGTGTAGAGAACCACTATTCATAAATCATAGTCTCACCACCTGACCCTCGACCTCAGCCATGACAGACACAGCAACAGAAATGACTCATTGCATGTTTGTGCTTGTGTTGCAGATGTACTGTACAGATAAGGCTAATAAACATTAACATATTAGCTTAAATCAAGTAGAGCAAAATACATTTATTATTGGACCAAATAGTCCAAGTCTTTCACTTGATTGAACATTTTATCATCCATCCATCCTTCCATTATCTTACACTTGTTCTAAAGTCAGGTCGTGGGGCAGCAGCTTGAGCAGGGAGGCCCAGACATGTCTTTCCACAGCCGCCTCTTCCAACTCGTCTGGGAGAATCCCAAGGCGTTCCCAGGACAACTCAGAGACATAGTCTTTCCAGTGTGTCCTGGGTCTTCCCCAGGGTCTCCTCTCAGTTGCACATGCCTGAAGCACCTCCCTAGGGCGGCACCCAGGAAGCATCCTTACCAGATGCCCGAACCACCTCAACTGGCTCCTTTTGATGTGGACGAGCAGCGGCTCTACTCTGAGTCCCTTCTGGATGACCGAACTTCTCACCCTATCTCTAAGGGAGAGTCCAGCTTCCCTGCAGAGGAAACTCATTTCAACTGCCTGTGTCCATGATCTCATTCTTTCAGTCAATACCCAGAGTTCGTGACCATAGGTGAGGGTAGGAACGTAGACTGACCGGTAAACAGAGAGCTTTGCCGTATGGCTCAGCTCTCTCTTCACCACAATGGACCAGCACAGAGTCTGCAATACTGCAGACTACCAGTCCATCTGTCGATCTCATGCTCCATTCTTCCCTCACTCATGAACAAAATCCCGAGATACTTGAACTCCTCCACTTGAGGCAGAACATCACGCTCGACCCAAAGAGAACTGAGCAATCCGTGCTTTTCCAATTGAAGACCATGACCTCACATTTGGAGGTTAGGGTTAGAGCTGCTTCACACTCTGCTGCAAACCGCTCCACCAAAAGCTGGAGATCACAGCACGATGATGCCAACAGGACCACATCATCTACAAAGATGGAATCCTGAAGCCACTGAACAGGAATTCCTCAGTCCCTTGGTTGCACCAAGAAATTCTGTCCATAAAAGTCATGAACAGAATCGATGGCAACGGGCAACACTGGCGGAGTCCAACTCCCACCCTGAAGTCCAACTTTCTACTGGCAATGCAAACCAAACTCTCACACCGCTTGTATAGGGACTAAACCACCCATAGCAATGGACCCATGTTTTTTATCAACAATACAAAAAAAAGCAAATATTGCAGAACAAAATCCAATAATAAAAAACTATCCATTATACATCAAGTGTGCATTTGAAGATGTGTGGTAAATGGGAATACAGTTCTAAAAATGATTCTCGTTAATAAAATATGTAATTATGTGATTTAAGCATTTGAAAGAAACCCATTTTTTTCAGCAATTCATCACTGGATACTGTAACATAATGTCCTGTATTTGGACTGGCACAACTCCCAGACAAAATTATCCTGCACTTATGTGGTCTTGTATTTTAATGAGACATTCAAAGCTTTTTGCTTTCCATCCTTCTGCTCTTCTTTAGGCTCCTTTCTACAAAGCAGGTCAAAGAACATGGTTGATATTTTTACCAGCTTTTTTTCATGGTAAGATATGCGAGCAAGAAACAGGCAGGAGCCTTTTGTGACATTTTATATAGTTTAAATAAATTTATACAATAACAAGCACCTATCCATTGTTTCGGATGAGGTAACTGAATTTAGAAATCGACAAACAATAAATAGTGGGAATAAACCTTTTACCATATTTCTTGACAATAGTATAAAAAAGTTAATTTGTTAGTTAATTTCAAAAAGAACTGTAGAAACATACATAAATGGTTTTAGTGAATAAAAAAATAGTAATGACAAATAAAAATACTTATAAATCTGCATGAATCTAACGACCATCACAGTCTTAATCTATCAAAAAAGAGTGGAAAAGAAATGTGGGCTCCCCTGCCATTTTCATCCCTTTTTTGTGTCATTTGGCCCCATCTTATTTTATTTTTACAGACACACTCCACCACAACAATACCAGCCAAGCAGCGTCTTCTCCGTCTTGGCTCGAACTGGAGCGTATATCCATCTGTGTCTGTCTGTTTGTCAATAGACTCTCATTCTTCATCAGAACAAGTGTAATCAGCCAAATCCACATAAGCTCGTTATTAGAGGTACAACAGAACTAAGCTCGAGAGCAGCGTGTCGTTTTGCTTCCAATTACTGCTTGTGCACAGCAGAGATGGAAGCGGTCCAAGCCTTTCAAGGCAGCTGTGGTTAAACAGCCTGAACATGGGGAGCTAAGGAGAAAGATCGGAAGAAATCACTGACGTTTGGAGATTGATGACGAGTCAAAATGTTAGCAAATGTGCAGAAATCATTCTTAATAGATACAGAATGAAAATTATTATGAATGAAATATGACTTTAATTGTTTCACCTGTTTCCTTTGCTCTCTGATTGTTTTTCTTTTATAAATAACAGTTTAATACTGTTTTCAGTAGGGGGTTATTACCACCAGCTGGAAACGCACGCACAGTTTCAAACTGTGTTTGTAATGCCAGAATATTTAATGACTCCATTGTTTTTTTTTTTTTACTTTACTGATACATTTTCTTATTTTATTTCTTCGTTTGAATGAACATAACTTTACGTGCATTTTTCTGTTTTCCTTTTTTTGCATTGCAGCTGGTTTATTACTTACATGCACAAAAAGTTTTAGTCTACAGTATCTCCAGCTAATGGATTGCAGCTACTAATCAAGGTTATTGTAATCAGCAATTTAAAGGACTTTATTTCTTTATTTCTGAGAGAATCAAAGAATTTATAATGTATGATAAATGACAATTTAAATCCGGTGATAAACAAGGGACTGCTGTATATAAATCCTTTTTGTGGATTTCACTGTTCTCACAAGGAGTTTCCACAATTAGATTTTCTGTGTCAAATTGTGCAGTATTGTGAAAGTTGCATTTGCACATTGTAATTTGCCAAGTGTCCTAAAAACAACTAAGCACTGCTGCCAGACTCGGAAGTCGCCTCACTCGATACCAAATATAAACACTGACTCCAGCACACAAACTTTTACCTTAAGAGACATAAATCTTACCAAAACTTGTAAAATATATAATGAAATTTCCTAAAAAGGTAGATTTCAAACAGTTCAGTAAATGTATTTGACATAATGTTGGAAAGTTGAGCTGCAAAACGACATCTCTAAGGAGGCTTTCCACATGCAGAGCATTATTAGAAGAAAAAAATTGAGTTCCCTTGTATTGAGTGCAAATGGATTGGACATAAATTTATTAAAATGTGCTTCTAAAAGTATTTTATCTCCTATTGTTCAATTAAGATGGTCATTACTTCAGCAGAGTAAACAACATAAAAGTCTGATGGCTGTTAATAGAGGATCTTGTCCAAGAGAGATTCAACAACAAAACTCAGACAGATAATGAATAGCTCATCTATAATTAATGCTTAGGACCAAATGAAAATGTACAACTCATTTGGTGTGTGTGTATGTTTTATTAATGGTTCTTATTAATGCCATCGTACTTTTATCTATGCCATAAAGTCCTACATTATTCACAACATTGAATAGCTTTAGACGGTTATCCAGAGACTGGGAAAAAATAATATAACCTGTAGTTAGTTCATTTACTCTTTAAGTGCCTGAGTGTGTTTCGCTTGTGCATTGAAATGTAATGGAACAAACACTGGTATAATGAGCATTTGTATTTCTGCTGTTTGCATTAAGAACAAGCCTTCAGTAACTTTAAAACCTTGTGAACTACCAGCTAATATTTTCCCCACACTGTTTGTTTGTGCCTCTGAACAGGAACACTTTACGAATGACTGCAAATTTAAGGAGTCAGTGTTCGAGAACTACTACGTGACGTACTCCTCCATGCACTACCGGCAGCAGTCAGGCAGGGGCTGGTACCTCGGTCTGAACAAGGAGGGAGAAATCATGAAGGGAAACCATGTCAAAAAGAACAAACCAGCAGCCCACTTCCTTCCCAAACCTCTCAAAGGTGAGCCCACACAGATCCCTTTTCATATTTATACTGTTCAGGTTCCGGTTGGATCAGAATTGCTGTTGTCATCCATCAATGTGGCTACAGAAGTTACACCTAAATACTTAACAAAAAAAAAAAAACACAAAGTGAACTAAAAAACTGTGTGACACCGAGGAAAGTACTTGACTGAATACTGGCTGTTTCCGAAATGTCCAGTGCTCTGAAATAAAATTAAAGCTGCAGTATCTTCTGTACATACAGTATAATTAGAAACTTGAAACTTTTACTGAGCAGATGTTTGACCAAACATCTGGTTTTATCAGTAAAACACCACTGAACTAGACTTTTTCTGAGAATGAAATGCCCAATAAACATTTATTATTTATTTTTAGGATTCCCCCCCCCCCCCACTAAAACATGCACTACTGTGCACATACATATGCTGTTTAGTATTCCTCTCTGAGATGCCGTCATGTGCCTTTTGGATAGCTTCCTCCAGCTGGTCACAGTCTGCTGCAGGCTCGGAGCAGAATGAGGTTGAGCTACTGACTGTAACCAAAAGCTGCACAAACTATATGTTTCAGTGCTGTAAATAGTAGCTCCAGCCTTTTATTTCCATAACAGCAGATTTAAAAAGAGCCCCACCCAATGGGAATGCTTGCATGTGTGAGTAGAGAAGAACTAAGCAAGGAGAGAAGAAGAAATGTGTTCTTTGTTGGAAAGGCTACAGTCCTTTCATCTTCTGCAAGACACCTGTCGACAGAAAGGAGGTACAGCTAGAGTCTGTTTTCTCTTCAGTGAAATAAAATAAAAGTGCACAGTCTTTATTTTATTTTTTACAGTTTTTTTTTTTTACTAGAAGAAAATTAATGTCTTACAGGGCAAAATCTGGATGTGTTAGGTGTCTCATTGTATGGTTACTATTTTATTTTGCATGTGCAAAATAAATCAATTAATAAAAAAACTTGAGTTAGATTCAGGCAAATAATAATTGGCCTTATAATAAGGCATCTGTGTACAAGAGCAATCTGTCATATGTTTTATTTGAACAAAACTAATTTTACCTGCTCTAACCTTTTATACAATAATCGGCTGATCTCACAGTTGTATTGATAAAATGTACTTTATGTTTCTGGGTATTATCTCATCTACTACTACTGTTTGGTCAAGAATACATTTCTCCACACAGCAAAATAATTTTGATATGTGTACTGTATTTATATTGATTTTTTTAAGTGATACTTTTGATGTTGGATGTATCAAAATTGACTTTTTGTAAGAAAGCAAGGCTAATACTCAAGGTAACTGTTTAATTTTTTTAAGTGGGGTATTGTGAAAAGGTTAACAGTTTACTCGTTTAACGTAGTTTCTGGAGCAACATTTGTTAGAAGAAAATCGTTTTATTCTAACCTGACTGACAAGCTAAAAGCTTAGGTCAAAACCAGTGTATTTCTGTTGTCCTAAAAAGTCACAAAAATGTCACATCTGTTCATGTTTTAGTCTCTATGAATGTTGTGTTGCAGAAAAAATTTAAATAGAATTTATTGATTATTTGAAAGTGCAGTTGATGGCAGCAGCAGCTGGTTGTAGCACTTCCGGTGCAGCCGGGACCACTTCAGGAATAATATATTTCTGCTGTAATAATTGAGTAATGTGAAAATGCATGCATATGAACACCTCTTTTGTTTTCAAACTGGAGTGGTTTTTAGACAACATCATTCTAATTTGGTCTCAGTCTAGCATGGAATAGCCATTAGTTCATCTGACTGGTCAGAATTAAGTTGTGTTTCTTTAAATGGAGGATGTTCAAAGAGCTACCTGCAGCAGGTGAGCTATTAACCATAAACCTTCTACAGAACCCCATTTTGAAACATCTGAACTATTCCTTTAAGGTTTGTTTTAACTTTGTTTGGCTATGAGAAGAATTTGACACTGAGCCCTGCCATGTTGCTGCGATTTTTTGATGCTTTGGTTGATCCAATCACACATAATATTTTTAATGTAAGAATCACCACTTCTTCAGATGTTTAGAAACCATCTGACAAGTCAGGTTAACACTTTCACACCACTAGGTCTTTTAAGGACATCCTCAGCAAGTCTGCGTCACCAGGGGGTGTCAGCATGTTTGAACGTAGGCAAAGCCTGCATTCAGTCAAACATTTTCTCATATTTGTCCATTTTTCCTAACATTATCATTGTGGGATACTTTAGTTGAACTGGCTGATGTGTTAAGACACTTAAAGGGCAAAATGGGATGTTAAATGATGACCTCTGCCTTTAGTATAAAATCTGTTATACACGTAGCATGGCATTTAAATGTTAACATTTTGCAGCTGGATTGTGGGGGATCAAACAATCAAAAAGGATTAACCAGAAAGTGATAAATAAATTAAATACCTACATGTTCAGATCTCTAACATACGTATAACTAAAAGTTTGACCTTCAGCTGTCTTTTCTGCATCTCATCTAAAAGTGAAATTACAGCGTTTTTAAAGGGATGATGCTGTTCAAAGTTTTGTGCAGAAGAGAAAGAAGAGAAAAGAAGATTTTGTTCCAGCAGCTCATAAAGTTTATGGAACGGTGGTGATACGGAGCACCAATTAAGTAGCTCTGGTCTGTGCTGGCGGTGGCTTTGTGCTTGAATAGTTTCAGTTTGGGAGGTGCAGCTTCCCATTCTCCTCTCTGCCAGTGTAGCATGATGATCCTTTTAAACTAAGCACAGAAAAATAGAGAAGACTGGCTTTAACTGAAAATTCCTATTAATTGTCCATCTTTGAAACATAAGACAGTAGAAGCAAAAAAAAAAAAAATGGGTTGTCATTAAAAGGTGTTAACTTTCACCAAGTAAAAGCATGTATTTTTGTTCAATAAAAATCATAATGGGTTGCTTACAGTACTAATTGTGCAACATTTCCACTTACGAGGAATTTACCAATCATTGTCAGTTTTCCGGCAAACTTCTGCCAATGATTGATGTATGTTCACAGGGATGGTCTCTGGGCTGTGGCCGTAACACCAACAAAAATGCTGGTCTAAGTGAAGTGTCTGAAGGGCCAAATTTGCTGTTTCAGCCACAGACCCCCACAGGAATAAACATCAAATAGCATTGTAGGCAGCAGGATATTGGACACATCCTGAAACCAAAGACTGTGAACCTCAGATTACTGATGTTTCTTCTGAACAGGCAGCTGCTGAGATGCAGATTGAGCCCTTGCTGCAAAAGCTAAAACACTGGAAACTCTTGAATTTATAATGGCATGCTGTGAACATACTTTTTTATTCAATTGTTTTACTTAGCATCAAACCATTCCACTGTGACCCCTGCAATCAGCAGTTTACAAGGAACAATTCAGTGCCTGCAAAAAGTTTGTAAACTTCCATCAGATTTAAAAAAAAGTTAGATAAACTTTAATTTAATACACCAATGATGGCTGACTGGTCACAATATGTGTCACTTTGTATGACTCACACTATTTGTGTTCATAAAAGTCACCCTGATAACCTAATTTATTGTTTTAGCAACAGCTTCAATTTAACTTGTTTTAAAAATGACAAGAGCTACATTTAGGAATACATGTCTGTTGGCTCTGAATCACTCAACCTAATAAAACTATGATAATATTACATTTTAAAATGCATAATAAAAACTACAGGAAGTTCAGAGTAGCCATTCAGAGTAATTGCTTTTAAGCTCAACTAATACAGCAGAGAAACTGTAAAGGATATATAAATAAAACTGCAAACTAATAGTTATATTTTTAGAACAGTCCAGAATTGGGTTACAGAGCACAGATCTGTTGATGTTTAAGTTTCTACAAAACTGGATGAATAATAAATAAGAAAAATCTTCTCTCCACCATCTGATAAAAAATATTATTTCTAAAGAGAAAAAAAATACATATTCAAGCTTAAAAATGCATTACAAGAATGAGTTAAAATTTGTTTTCTTTATGCAGAATAATGCTATTTTTTTAAGTATTTTACCGAGAAGAAATGCCTTTAATGACAGCCGGTAAACTTTTGCTGGATGACAAACGGGGCAAATTGTATACTGTAATTATTGAACAAGTACTTGAATCCCTGCATTGTTATTAGTAGGTGAAATACTCCAAATATAACTCCTTGAGTTTAAAGTTTCACCTCATACAATCACAAGATCCATTCTAAACACAAAACAGCAGGGACCTCCATTTCACTGTTTGTGTTGCTTTTCATACACTTCAACTCCCAGCAGGTTTTATTCTTGTTCTGTTACAGGCTGTAAACTAATTATATGGTCGTCTGATTTGCACTTGTCTTTTCTTTTTTTCCACAGTGGCGATGTACAGAGAGCCGTCCCTCCACGATTTGTCAGAGTTTTCCCGCTCTGGCAGTGGCACACCTACCAAGAGTCGGAGCGCCTCAGCTGTCCTCAACGGAGGCAAAGCTGTGAGCCAGAACGAGTCGACGTAGCCCGGCAGCCAAACCCAGGCCAGGGGCCGAACCATGAAACCTTACCTCTTGCAGAGCGTGAATCCAAGCAGACTTCTGATCTATGGTTCAGGGCTAGCTACAACAATCCACACATAAAACACCCAGATGCCATCAATACAAACTGTTAGAGTCAATCCTGGTCAGTATTCATCCAGACAGCATTTATAGCAAGAAACGATACAGCACACAGGTCATTTTTGACTAAAACAAAAACTAATTAGAAATTAGTTTTGGGTTTCTTGATTTTTTTATCATTGGTAACACTCTTTTGGTAATGTTTTCATACCAGGTAACATCTTATTTTACTTTGTACTTTTTATGACATTATTTTAATGAGTTCTTTCGGTCATGAAGACACATGCAACAATCAGACAGGGGCAGGAAGTGAGATGTGCAGGTGTTCAAGACAGCCAGTGATGGTTCTCGTGAGGGTGCAGTCAAAGGCCCTGATCTCCGTCTCATTCATACTCCTGCGAATGCAAAGCCTATAAACTCCCTGGCGTGGCGCAGCCTTGTCCTACTGGCCAGCCAGATGGTAGCGCTCCTGTGTCCTCGTGCACACGCTCAAAGACTGAGCTCTTTAGCATGGGAAAATGAAGCCTATGTTCAAATAGCCTGCAACGTAAAGGGCAGTGTGGCTTTCTTGCAGTTTTATTCATTGAGTTCACTCTTTTGTGTCAGAGATGCCACAGCTGCTCCTGGTTTTTAGCTATTTTTCTAAATTGGCTGAGAGTTGTTTATTTGATGACCAGTTTTGTTTTAGTCCCTTCTTGTTCTTTGCCCTTGTCATTGTAAATTATCTGTTTTTTTTTTCTTTTTGTATAATTTCTAAGATGGATTCCAGCAAACCAAAGACCGATAGAAAGAGTGTCCCTTTAAGCTGCTGAAAAACAAGCCAACATACAGTAACAAACAACGATGGTGTCTTTTCCCGCTGTACAGTTTTGATGAAGAGGAGCAAGGGTTTTATGGGGGGGGGGGGACAGAAAAAAATGAAATAAAAACAACAAAAAAAGGATGGCTGTAGGATGTAATGGTAGCAGCAGGCATGATGTTGTGCTTTTATCTGATAACGCTCAATGATGGAAGAACGGAACAACTTATCAGTGTCCCCATTTCCTTCTGTTATCACTGTGTCTTTTGCTCTTGTCCTCGTGATTCGTTTCCTCTATCTGTATTTGTGTCATACCTCAGTAATTTTTTTTGTCCACTTCTATTGGCTGACACAGCTCACCATAAGAATATGGTGAAAGCCTGTTCCCAGGATGCTTGTCATGTGTTTGAGTAACTTCTTGTGGTGACATTTTCTATATGAGGAAAAAAGGAATACTGTGGACTTTTAGGTGGCTTAACATTTTATAGCAAACATATTTATAAAAGTGAGAAAAAGTCAAAAATATATAAAAATGTAAACATCTTCCCTTTCTTGCACAGGGCATGTACACAAATATGTACAAAAAGGACCCTCTTTGTGGGCTACGTACTCTTTCCTTCCGCTACATAACTTATTTCTGGTACATGCTTTTGAAAGACCTTCTTTTCTTGGTTTTCTCTGGAGGTGAATTAATTTTGGTGGAACTATCTGTTGCATGGGAGAACGCAGGGAAATACTGGACTAGAGCTGCATGATGTAGGCATTGTGTATTACCCATGTTGGATCATGTGTTCCAAACTATCAGGCTAAATCTGATAAAAAAACAACAAATACAGGCAGATGCTGCGGCTGCCTGATGACTTCCAGTTGTTTATTATTTGTTGTATACACAAAAATGCACTGAATAAAATGTTTATATTAAGATATACTTTTAAAATGTGTCAGATGTGCTTCTTTGTGTGATGAATTTCTTTATTCACCCAACTAACCAGTTAGAATCAACAGTTTTGTGGAAACAGCTTACCATGCAGGCCAATTTAAAGCTGAAGCTTTAAATTGGCCTGCAGAAAGATACCCTGATGCATGCTCAGTAAAACATTTACAACATAACTAGCACAGCTAACACACTGTATTCAAAACTCTAAAGAGAAGAGACAAGTTTCCACAGAAAGCTTTAAAGTAAAACTGATTACAGAATGACTGACTTTATCGTTCTTGATTACCAAGTCATTGTTTTTGTGTCGATGCCGTGCTCTACCCTCCCAACACCCAGGCTGTATTCAAGTGGTTCCTATTACCTGGAATATATTTCTTTATTATTATTAGAAAGCAACTTGAGGAATGACATGAACGTGGTTTTTTACTCCATTGTAGAGGTAATGAGGATGTGATTTAAAATATTTTATACTGTACATTTAATGAAGTTTGAAAGTAGGAAACTACATGCTGGGAAAAATACACTTTAAAATTTTGAATTTGTATTGGGAACAAATCTTAATTGGACCTATAGTCTTTATCATTTTTTTTAATGTTCTATTACTACAACAAAGAACAAGATAAATATATAAAAAGTTCAAACTGTCTGCTGCATTGATAGACTAAGGCTCTTGTGGTTAAGAAGGTATGTTTGAACTGTGTCTTAGCAGCCCAGCACAGATATATTGTTTTACTTTTTTTAAAACAGACTTTTATCCCAGTAGTGTGCTCAGCAGTGGTCTGGTCTTCTGAGTCTACCTCATTACGCCCATAGCCAGTGGAGACTGGAAGACTAATAGGGCCCTGTAATATAGCCCCTGTTATGAGTTACTTCATCGTTCATGTAGTTTGACATCCCACTACTTTGTTCATTTCCTTCCGCCCATCTTTACACTCCATTCATTAGCATGGGACAGTCCAATTCATTAGCATGAGCTCCCAGCCTTGTTCAGAGACGGTGATGTAAAGAGGAGCCACTTTCTCAGTGGTATCTTTTTCCATCCGTCTACTCCCAACCTTGGTTTCTCGTCAGCCACTTATTCTGCCCTTCACTTGGACAGACTAATGAGTCTTCATGGAGCCCAACAAAAAGAGCAGGTGCAAACTATGTCTAATGCCATACAGACACACACAGCCACACAAGCACTCCAGTATTTGAGATTTTGCGTGAGATCGGACTGAAATATTCAGTCACGAGTCAGACGGAGCTAACAGAGCTGTGATATATGTGAGCACTGTGTACCTGTGAATGCAGTAACTCATTAGCCTTTATCACAGCCAGCACAGGCTGTGCAGCTTCTTTTCTTTCGTGCGCACAGTCAGTCACCCTTTCTGTGTCTTTGTCATCTCCATCACAATTTTACTGTCGCTTTATGTAGTTTTCAATGCAATGTTTTGCATCTGAAAACATGAATGTTGCTTCAATTTTCTTGTATTGTGATATTTGACTGACAAGCACCACAACTTGGTCTTTTTTTTTTTTTTTTTTTTTTTTTTTTTCCTTTTAATGCATTTTCTACAGATCCTTTCAGGTTTTCACTCTTTTGTTGAAGTTTGGACTAGAAACAGAATCAGGTCAGTTTTAAAATGCATTGACACAGAATTGTCCACAACGGCAAAAGCAAAAAGACGTTTTTGAAATAGTTTCAAAAGACTTTAAGGAAAGTGTATTTGCAGAAGCATGCCAAGTTGTTTTGTAACAGATTATAGTCAGGGGATTTGTAGAAAGCTGGCAAAATACTGTAAAACATGGTGGCGCTAGATTTGAAGTGTAAATTAGATAAGAGTTCCATAAATTAATCTTCGTTTTTCTGCCCAGGCCACTAAACATGAATTTGTCTGCTTCATTCTCAAAGTGAATCATATGGATGAAGTCAAAGCAGATTTTTCCGTTGCTATGGAAAACAGACAGTGTGCTTAAACAGATGCAGACATGGAGTGCCAGCTGCTGGCTGTCTTACATTCAGAATAAGCTTAAAAAAATGCAGTTAAAACAGTTTGAATTATTCATGTTGTCGCTACAACAGCTCGTACAGAATGACTTATCACGTCAAGACTGACAACTCTGATCTGATCCCTTCAAAATGACATTTTGGTGAATTCAAAAAACCATTCAGACCTGCACTGAGTACAAAAACAAACTTTAACATATTGTTTATGTTCTATAAACAAAACTGTATTGACAATAGCATCTATCAGTGATTGTGGATTTTTTATTAATTTATTTTCAGAAAAGGCTTCAGGTCTAGAGAGGATGGACTATTTAAAGAATTTCAAAAAGTTTTCCATGTTTTTGTCTCTTGTGTGTAATTTGTAAGGATTAGATGAAACAACAATCCTCTCACAATCTTGAGGTTACAGCCCTTGGACTAGAAGGCACAAGGTGTAACACAAATTGTAAACTAATCGAAAAGCTAATAACTAAAATAAATAAATAAAATAATAAACAATTTGACATTAGGATAATTTATTCTAAAAGTTTTTGGTGTTACATAGTGTTGTAGTACTTGAGGCCAGTCTCAAGACCACATTTTGATGATCTCGCTCTTGTCTCGGACACGACCGCATTTGGTCTAGGTCTTGTCTCGGTCTCTGACATTGAGGAATCGGGATTTATTTCAGAATAGTCAACACCACAACTGTGAAAATATCACTAAATTCCCAGAATATTGTCCAGTTTATTTGTTAACATCTTTGCTTTTATTGGATGCAAAACGTACTGATTCAAATCCAAGCGGTAACACGACTCATTGCCAAGCAGCTACATTAATTCAAAAGCAAACTTAAAGTAGCAGTATGTAACGTTTATAACAAATATTTTTTATAAAACTTATGTTTTTTACATATTTGTGAAAACTGTCACTATGTAGTGACAGTATAAGGCAGACAATCTGTGAAAAGATTGCGCTCCAAGACTTGAGGTCTTGGTCTTGAAACCTAAAAGTCTTGGTCTTGTCTCGGTACACTCTGGTCTTGGTCTTGACTTGGTCTCAGGTTAGGTGGTCTTGACTACAACACTAGTGTTACAGACAGAAGGGAATCAATGAACTTCATGGTCTTAAAGGCCAAAACAGCAAACAAAACAATGTTCCTTCTGGCTAGAAAACAAAATCACCTCTAATCCAAAAACAAAAAAAAACAGCAATTCCTGAGCCCCCTGGCTGGCCACAAAACAGGAGAAAAGTTAGTGAAAATGAAATGCCAAAGAACCCCTGCCAAACTTCCCATTTAAGCAAAAATACTTAAATAGCAAAGTTCACAGAAGATCAGAAAGATCTTCTCAGAGTTGCTAAAATACTTGATACACAGTAAAATTCAAAGTCAACCACTCCACAACAATGCCATTGGGGAAGAGGAAAGGCCCAAGGAAAAAGGGGCATGGTCTTCTTCTTCTTCTTCTTTCATTTTTAACAGCAGATTTCATCCATTAATGTTGCACTACTGCCATCTCAATGTTTATAAATTCATTTCTTTCCTCAAATTATTTTATCGAGTCGAGTACTATTTCCATCCATCCATTATCTTTTACCCATTTCTTCCATTTTGGGGGTCATGGCCAGTATTATTTAAAAAACAAAATATCTTTCTTATCCCTTCATCACTTCAGCAGCCACATTTTCAAACTTTAGTTCCCTATTACAACTGATTTCCATGTTCAATGATCTTCTTTGACCCACATATTTCCTGCAATTAAGAAAAACATGTTCTATTGTTTCTGTGGCATTATACCAATCACATAAACCAGTGTTTCACCATCTTAAAAAGTGTGTCTTTCAAAAAACTATGCCCAGTCCTTATTCTGTTTATAATTATCTCATCTCTCCTATTTATTCCTCTGATTTTTTTTTTAACCTCAACAGTATTTTGTATCCAATGGCTCACTTTTATCTCATTATCCATTCTCATTTTCCATAATTTCTTGCTTTCTTTCCGAACTACTGGTGGGGAAACAGTTTGCTGGAACTCCTCTGACTGATGATGCCCTCCGGATGGAGGGTGAAACATTTCTATAAAAAAGAAACTGTCCAGATGACTCGACTGAGAATTATTGGATCTGCCTCCATCCTTATTTGTCCCACACTGGGCCCTTGAGCAAGGCCCTCAACCCCCACTATCTTCCCCCCTGGGTGTCCTAAATGGCAGCTTCCTACCCCACACAGAGAGATATGGTAGCTTAGTGGTTTGTGGTTATGTCAGAAAGGGTATCCGACATAAAAACCGTTGCCAAGTCTTCGTGTGAGTTGGTTTGCTTGACCCCTGAAGAAGGGAACAGCCAAAAGAAGAAGTCTGCCAGTTTTAGCACAGTAAAATGCAAATGTTCTAGCTTGGTGGTCAGTGCCACTGTCTTGTAATCCAATTCAAATTGACCACAAACTGATCAATTGATATCCATCCATCCATCCATCCATCCATCCATCCATCCATCCATCCATCCATCCATCCATATCTTCTGCTTTTCCCAAAGTCAGGTCATGGGGGTAGCAGCTTGAGCAGGGAGGCCCAGACATGTCTTTCCACAGCCACCTGTTCCAGCTCTTCTGGGAGGACTCCAAGGTGTTCCCAGGCCAGCTGAGAGACATAGACTCTCCAGCGTGACCTGGGTCTTCCCCAGGGTCTCCTCCCAGTCGGACATGCCCATATCACCTCCCTAGGGAGGTGCCCAGTGGGCAGCCTTACCAGGCGCCCAAACCATCTCAACTGGCTCCTCTCGATGTGGAGGGGTAGCAGTTCAACTCTGAGTTTCTCCCGGATAACTTAACTTCTCACCCTGTTTCTAAGGGAGAGTCCAGCTACCCTGCAGAGGAAACTCATTTCAACTGCCTGTATCTGCAACCTCATTATTTTGGTCACTACGCAGAATTTGTGACGACTGATATCTTGAGATACAATTTAAAACTTTGTCAATAATGAAAAAAGTAATCTCTACAAGTAAATTTTCTCATAATTTACCAGACAAAAAACAATTCACATGTGCTACCACAGCCAGATAAAAGATCAAAATTTCCACAATTCTGTCAGTTTTACAGATATGGAGTTAAAACTTGGTGTGGTAATGGGAGTTATCAAGATCTTGAAATATTGTATAAGATTGCATTCATAAGATCAAACTGACACTAACTATCCCTTTTCATAATAAAAGGATTGTAGTTTAAAACTCTGGTAAGAAAGGTTACAGACAATGTCTTTACAGAATACTAGGACTTTGATTTTAACTATAAAACTGTGAATTCAGTCACATTCCACACAGAAGTATTGACAGAAACAATGAGTTCACGTCTAACAACGCACTTGCCAACCGTCTCTTTATGAGTCAGGAATGGGATATTCTCATGCTTATTCAGTGTGTCCACTGAGGTATGCCGCCTCTTCCTTTAATATTTCCATAAGATTGCACATGAGTGTAATAAGGGCATAATGTATTCTGTGCCAATGGCAAAAACGTATGCCTGAAACATCTCTCATCCGGGCAGCACATTTCAACATGACAGTGGACACATAAATAATTTAGCCAACCCAAAAATGAATATTTAATCTCAAAACATTTTCCTTTCCAAACATCAAAACACCTCAACATCTCATATAATGAGCAAGGAAAAATACTTTGACTCATAGAGGTAAAATGCAAAAAGGAACAGAAAGGAATCCACTTTGTCTTAAAATACATAATGCATATTATTCATTTTACCTTTTGCCAAGATTTGCTTTGAATATGGAAGACTTGCTTGTTTTTAAAGTAATTAAAGTTCTAATATTTCTTGAGGGAATACAAATCACCCTCTACATTTACATTTTTGAGTTGTAAACTAACATTATCTTGTGCTGAGAAAGGAAAGAGTTAAAACTGTTTGATTAAAGTTTCCAATTATTTGTTGTGTTGTGAATGACTCTTAACTACCACACCACATTTTAGCTCAATATCTGTAAAACTGACTGAGTTACAGTTTCATGTTCAATGTTTTCTCTTCACTGTGGTGGCCATTTTGAACTGGGTTTATTCCAAAACTTTATCAGTTATATATACTGTATATAGATCCAATAAGCATCATTCCACTAATATGCGCCTTATCATTTTCTTCTGACTTTTATCTGTGTTTTAAGTGATATTTATAAATTTGCAACAGTAACCCTCACTGACCTGTGACATTTGAAATGCCATCCATGCTGCCTCAGGACCTCTTGATATAATCACATGGCAGTAGAGAAGAAAAAAATGGCTCCATGGTTTTGGTTTTCACTGTGGTCTTTCTTGTGAAGCTTTTGCCAAAATTTCTTCACTTCCAAATGGAAGAAAAGCTAAACTTCCAAGAAATAAGTTAGTCATAAGTCATTTTCCACTGCTCTCATATACAGTAGGAGGTGGAGGGTAGCTGCAGAAGCAGCAGCACCACTCTACAGAGAATCAATGGGACCATCAAACCTGCACAGACTGACTCTCTGAACACCTCCACAGAAGGAAGTTAACTAGCCACAGCTTGAAATGCGCTGCTGAGTGCTAGTCAATACAGTCATCATACAAAAGCAATTCTTAATTCTATTTAGCCCAGAGCTAAAGGTCCTCGTATTGATTGTAAAGCAAGGATGCCAAAACTACTTCTCTCTATAGCAGGCTGTGCATGTTGCTAAAAAAATCTATTTGCTTGTATTCATAGTTTGAAGTACTGCAATATAGATACATGTGCTGGACTAGTCAGCGACAACACAGTCTGAATTACATATGGAAGCAAAAACTTATGCTGCCATCTTAGAAGTTGCAACCTGACATGACAAGGTTTGGGTTTTTGGGTTTGTTCAAACAACCGGACAACAAGAATGGTTAAAAAGTATATTACAATGCAACTGCTGGTGAGGGTCAGGATCCAGTGCTGGGGCCAATCTGCAGAGATGTGAAAGTTAGTGGACTACGGTAAGTATTTCTGTGAGCGAGATGGTGAACAGAAAACCAGCCACTAACCTTCTCAAGCAGGTGAGGTGGGGGCCACCTGAAGGAGCTGGGCGAGATGACGTCACCATCAGTAGATGATGAGCAGCTGCAGGGGAGAGCTGTGATTAGCGAGTCGAGGTTGGAATCAGGCACAGGGAGTCAGAGATCCAGAGACGAATCCTAAGGGCAATCTGTGAGTCGAGGTCAATAGGCCAGAAGGAGTAGTCACTACCTTACCATCATAATTCATCTCAATGTTACACACTATCTGTGCAACAACCTGGTACACAACCTGTGTACTAGTGTATGTTAGTTATGTGCAATATCTATTATGTGAATTTAAGCTTATATTACTACCTTGAAACACTTATTCATACAAATTCATCCTACTTGCACTGTTATATTCTACCATGTTGTTGTTTACTATTTTTTTCTTTTGGACCTTGCAAATATTGTACTGTATTTTTTTTTTTTTTACTTTTTGGCACTTTATTTTGTACCCTTATTGCATGCTTTAGTATTTCTTGTTTGTTTGTTCTTTTAGCGAGTCAAATCGGTTCTTCTCATCCTGAACATTTCATTGTACTGTTAACCTTGTGTTAACCTGCATATGACAAATAAACACAACTTGAACTTGAACCCCCTTCAACCCAGGCTTCCAACCGAGCTTCAACCACATCCCAACAGAGCTAGCGACACATTCAAGTGGGCTCTGGCCCATGCCTCCATTTTTGAAGTGGCTGTCTTTAGCTGTGGCTTCAAGGCTGCTTGTGCCTCTTGAGGTGGCTGTCCTCACCCCAGTGGTGGACACTCTGGGTGAGGGAGGCCATCAAGCTGAAGGAGTTCCATTGGGCGTTGTTTGATGGTAGGACTCCAGAGGTAGCTGAGGGTTATTAACAAGGCAAGTGGGCTGCAGCCTTGGCTGTTGCTGGGGTGAGGGCTCAGGGTAGGAGAAGTTCTTTGAGGCCTTGGATAAAGACTCAATCAACTCCAAGAAGATTCTGGCAAACCGTTAGGAGGCAGAGGAAGAAGGGTCTTACAAACACTGTGTAAAGTGAAGGTGGGGTGTTGTTGACATCTGCCGGTGATGTCTCAGGTGGTCAAAGGCTTACCTGTACTTAAATACACATTTATTTAAGTGAAGCAATTGTTTGGTTTAGGTCAACTGAGACGTATACAGTGACCAGAAAACAATGTTTTATATCGACTATCAGCTGCCTTCATGCCTAAAAACCAGGGGCGGTCCTAGCCTATTTGGCGCCCTGTGCGAGCAACCCCAACGCGCCCCCCCCAGCTAGGTTGCCAGTGGGGGTCCTCCCTCAGAAGATTATGAATAAAATAGATGTCATTTCCTGCATTCTGGTGTATTTTACTGGGTTGTTGAACATCTACTTTTACTGGCTCTGCTCCTGACCCTAAATCACATTTTAAAAATTGTCATAACTCAGAAAAAATCTCCTATTTTACAAAGACTTATGATCAGTTCAGGCCAGTTTTATTAAAGGGTTGAATCATCTAACATCTCAGGGCACTTTTCATATAGAGCAGGTCTTCACCAGACTCATACTCTTCAT
>JARVGQ010001175.1:14353179-14366467 GCA_031762355.1 Hypsolebias martinsi | reverse complement strand
TTTACTAGAGTACATTTCTGTCTGTTTATTTGTACTTTTACTTAAGTACAGTGTTTGAGTACTTTCTCCACCACTGTTTTCTATGTATGTGAATGCTCCTGTAAAGTGCCCTGAGACAACTCTCTGTTGTGATTTGGCGCTATATAAATAAACTGAACTGACTTTAATTGAATAGGTAAAATCTGCACTGAGGAAATCTGTGCTTCATATTCAACCTCACACCTTGACCTCGTTCACCTCCAGACAAGTCAAGAGAACACTTGTTGTGCGCGACTTAAAACGAGCCGGTGAAAATAAAGGCGTAGCCATCACCTCCCCGCATTCACAATCGCCCCCTAAATGAGGAGAAGTCAAAGACAAGAATTCTAATCACTTGCCTTCCCCTCCTTTTTTGTTGTCGAGGGAGATAAATAAGGAATAGAGTTCAATTTGAACGGAGTCCAAAGACAGGGGAGGCACTCAAAGTATTGTTAGATGGTCTTCACTTAGCAAAGGCGAGGGCTGAAAAGGCTGCTGTCTTGTTAGTTGGTGTGTAATGAACAACTTTCACAAGCCAGTTGGTCAATTGGAATCACAATGTTCCGTTTCTATGCTCTTAGAAATTCACATTGAAATGGGCTGGCACAGCATGGACTTGCCTTTAAAACAATTGAATGAATTAATACTAATATCTTGATAAACAATTCATTTTCATCTGGTGTGTTTGTGTCAGATTGGTCGCCAGAGACTTGAGCCTTATCTTTCATGTAGCTGGTTTAAAAGAGTAAGAGTGGAGGCGTGCAGAGGCTGAAAAGGACCGCCTCTGTTTAGTAATCGCTCTCTCTATCTTTTCATATGACCAGACCTTTTATTCCATCCTTTTCACCACAAAAAAAAAGAAAAAGAAAAAAAAAAGTTTGTCAGTTCCCTGTTTCTTTTGTTGTGCGCTTTCTTCTCTGTTCTCTTTCTACTTTTATCCTAATCCCAGCCATGCATGAGCGATCAGTTGTGTCCTGTTGTTTCTCTGTTTTGTTGGTTCTCAATCAGTAGGGTTCCTTCTTTGTTCCTTTTCTTTCCAAAACACAGAAAAGGTAAGGACAAGAACAAGTAATGAAATCCACTCTGTGGACTCAAGTCTTTGTATTCCCTCATGAAGATTTTTAGATATAGCTCTGACTGTAATTATGTAGGTGAGATTGTTGTGATGCCGCTGATTGCTGCTTTTTTAGTCTTTGGAGATTTAGCGGTTGGCTACATCAAAGCTTATATCCAGAAATCACAAAAAACTGCACTGTTTTTGATGTATGAATACAAGAAAGGGGATTTGTGCACATCAGAACTTATAGAAAACCACCAGCACAGACCGAGACGTGACCGTTTTAGTCTTTGAGTCACAAACAGACTGCTGAAATCAAAAACAGGAAAGTCAACCAGGATTGCACTTTAAACACCTCAGGAGAAGCCCCAAACACACTTTGAAAAAAAAATACATTTCAACTTCACATCACTTTTATTTGCAGTATAACCTACATGTTCAGCGGAAGAAAGACTTTTGTGGATCTACAGAACATGAAGTCTGGAGAAATTGCTGAAGCTGAAGTGATTATTATTAGTATGATCACATTCTCCATCTGTGCCCAGTGGAGACAGAAGGTGATGGCCCTTCAAAGGGACAGTCATTGTTACAGGCTGATCTCTAATCTCTGTGGTTGTCTGCCCTAATTAAAAGTCTTGTGGTTGTGCGGGGCGCCCGGGCTTCTGCACTGCAGGAAATTATGATCGCAAACGTCTTCCTGTTGAGTCCGGCGCTTGGCACTACAAAGTGACGAGGGCCGCCATTACCTGAATGGGCTGGAATCAGAGCAGACAGCCGCATCATCCCGGCTCTTAGTCTATCAGGGCCGTGCACAAGTGGCCATTGTTGACGCCAAAAACAGGATTAAGGAGGGTCTTCAAGGGAATTGATTTTCATGTGAGAACAATAGTGGGGTGCAGAACAGTGGGGCCTGGGTCTGAATCACACGGCCAAAGAGCTTTATGAAAAGGGGTGCGCCGCGAGCACTGAGATTAAAGCAATCAGGCTCTTTACCCCCACTCTTTTTTTGGATAACCCTCCTTCCCTCCTCCCTTCCTCTGCCTTCGTCCGATCTGCACAGTAATTTTGGCCAGCACAATGACTACAGATGAAAGCCTGATCAAGAACTAAAGACTACCAAAAAAAAAAAGACACAAGTTGTTTATTTTTACCAAAATCGCTTATGTCACTTTGAGGTTAACGAGCTGTTGAACGGGTGGAGTTATGCGCATCATGGTGCAGAGGGTTTGACCAGGTTCTGGACACACTGTCCAATGGTCCTCAGAACCAAGCCAAAGGCTCATCTGTGTGTACGAAGAAAAGCTGCAGGGAGTGGGAACCCAGGCTAGGTGGTGACACGGTTCTTTGGCAAGGAACGGTGTTGGGGTGAACATGACGTGTCACCGCGAGGGGATCAGAGGTTACGGATGAAAGGGATGGCCGCCTTGTCTTCCGTCTTTGGCTGACTGTGTGCAGCTGTGGGCGCCATTGTGGAAGTGCTCATTTACATACGTTTGGCAGGAGCGACAGGAGGCAGAACGGGCCAAGAGGAGCGGCCACGTTTAAACTGGAGGCAAAAGGGCAGGCAAGTAAACAGCCAGTGCATGAAGATACATGCCCATACATTAAACAGTGCACACAACACTGACGGCAAAGAGAGAAAGAGAGAAACTCTTTTCCCATTGTCAACATGTAAATATAAACAGTTGTGTAAAGAGTGGTTGATACTGGGATGTCCTAAAGACAGGACGGCTGACAAGCGAAGGAGTGTGCGGTGTGAGTCTCTTGGCCAGCGGCAGAGGGGAGTGTCCCACACTGACTAGAGACAGGTTTATTGGGTCTGATGAGTGCTAAGCTCCTGTGCCTAGCCACAATGGAGCCTGTGATCTCCCTTTGTGGCTCATTGGGAAGCACTGGTGCGCTCTGCAGCCTCCTCTCTGTCATTAGACAGATTGTGAACAGGCTGCACAAGGCCCAGCCAGGGATGACGGAGCCACCAGCCACTTCATTAGGGGCATTATGAAGAGAACTGCAGCTTTCTTCTTTCCGCCTGTGTCCAGAATTCACAGGTCTGTTTAATCACATAATTCTCCTCAAGTGCCCCAAGGAGCCTGAAGCACAGCAAGGGCCTTTTAGGCCCATGACAACTTGGAGAGATTAATTATACTCATCTCTTGGAATATCTGCAGAATAAGAGGGAATTTGATATTGGCTCGCTTTTATTTATTTATTTTCCTCACATCTTTCTCCAACAAGTTCCTTGATGTCCTCCTGTTATTGTTGGGGGACGTCTGTGCAACTCTGCTGCCCGGGCTTTGATATGCTCTCACAGGGGTTAGGGGTGAGTGTCCAGAGGTCTGAGGCCAGGACGTTCTAACTTCTTTCTTGGTGAGAGATGACCCCCCGGGACCTGAGAGTTGGTCAGAGAGCCTCCAAATCCCGCCTCCCTTTGATGCACTCTCTTTCACAGCAGTTAATTAGCCTGGGTGGCTAAACGTTTAGCCTGGGTGTGAAAGCGTCTGGATGCGTCTGGATAGCATGGGTGTCCAAGACACTGCCTGCTTTTTTTTTTGTATGTCACAAGGTCTTTTGAAACAATGTGGAACTTGGAAAACTTGTTTGCATCGCATGGTGGGTGAATGCTCCAACCCATTCACAAAAGCTCATTCAGAAAGAAGAGTTTTCAGAAGGCCTTTCTGGCAATGAAAGCAAGTCCTTGACATTTCACTCATTTCAGCTAATCAACAACATCATTTCCTTCTTTTTCTGTCTTTGTTGGTTACAAAAATCTACCCTAAGAAGGAGTAAAATCTCTTATCTCGCAAGAGTCGGTTGCAGCCTGTGAGAGATTTCAAACCACTGCAACGTATCGTTCTCTCGTCTTCTCTGGGAGCATTAATACAAATTTCTCAGCAAATGGCTTTCATCAAGTATCCAGTGAGGAGCCATGGTTTCAAGCAGGATCCAATTTTCTCTTTATTCTGTTCTTATCAGCCAGATTGGTAGCCTCAGCTGTAACACGCTGGATTCATCACTGCTTATGTATCAGGTCTTTACCGCTGCACGTAAGGAATAATAATTTCCCCGTGTGACAGTTTGAAATAGTAAAAAGAGCCTGCTTGTTCAATTCAGTAGAGGCAGTGAAACTCTTTTTCACCACCTGGCCTTTAATGCACCAGCCTCAAATAACAAGGTGCTGCAGCTGAGCAGCATTCGAGCTGAATTTGGACGCGGTTGTACTTATGATAAACACATCTGTTCTTTTCACCGTAGACACAGTAATTTATAAAGCGCAAGGGATGCACTTATTTCTCCTCATCCAAAGAAAAACTTCAGTCATTTGCAAATTGAGTAGCATTACATTAAATTTCATCCATTGGAGTGAGTTTCTTAGCTAGTGTAAGGAGGACACTTGGCTGGATATGGTCTGACATTGAAGAGATGGCAGATATTGACTACACACAGTTCCTAATGGGACCAAAAAAACAAATCAGTCTCTCATTTTAAGTGAACTTGTACATCTGGAGAGCCGCCCAACTTGTCAGGGTAGACCAAATTTAAAGTAAAGCACATTCTTCCTGTCCAACTGTTTCTTCTCCTCTATTCGCTCCTCAGTTTAGCATCCATCTCACCGCTGTGCCCTATAGGGATTCAAACATATCAGCTGCCATTGCAAACTAAATTCAAATACATGTCCCCAAACAAGGTTCTTTTGTCTTAACAAGCATGAGAGGATTTTGGGAGATTTACACTCTGCTTGCGATTTAAACATCAAGGCTTAACCTATTTCTTTATGAATAAGCAGTTGCAGGGGAGTTGCAGCTCTCACTGCATAACTTGATGATTCACTCGTTTGTGGATACATCTGGTGAAAAAAATCGCTTTAACCGCTTTGTTGCTTCAATATTATGTATTGCATGTGTATGAACACGCAGCGTGCTTCTTATTTGTGATGGGGATGTACTTTGGCCTGCAAAACGATGAGAGCAATCTCTAATCTCAATGTCATCACGTCTCATGGGTTGAAAGGGGACATTTTCTGAGCTGGTACTAATTACACACTTGCAAATAAGACTAAAGCATTTCCATTTGCCATGAATCACAGGCTGAGCTCAAGACCATTATTCACCCAAATAGTAAAGAAGTTCAAAATCTTTGTAGAACTAGTTGTGAGCACTGTAAGGAGTTTGCTTTGCTTTATATTAAGGGTGTTGTTTCATGACTTTTCCCTGACAACTAGTTTTACTTTCTATGGGGTACATAACAAATTCAGTATGAGGATTTTTCACAGCAACTTTGAATGTTATCAACCGTTGACCGTTGATGACCGTTACTAGTCGTTATCATCCCCATAGGTAGCGTTCAGACTGTCCCTCCTACGTCCTATAGGTTTAAAGGTACTTTATTATTGCTGAGAATATGCAGCTTTGCCTGCGTGTAAAACCTGATTTTTTTTGTTAGCTTTATTTAACCCTTTTCCTCAACCTAACCTTACACCTGACCAAGAGCACTGACCCTAAACTTAACCTCTTGACCCTATTATCAGCGATAAGACCGTACCTTTAAACCTACTAGGAGGTACAAGAGGGACAGTCTGAGCAAAAGCTATGGGGAGGATAACAACTACTAATGGCCTTTTGATTGATGATAATATTCTAAGCGAATGATTTTTCAAGTCGGGCGGCACAGTGGCGCAGTTGGTAGAGCTGTTGCCTCTCGGCGAGAAGGTCGCCGGATCGAATCTCAGCCGGGGGCCTTTTTGGGTGGAGTGTTCTCTCTGTGCATGTGTGGGTTTTCTCCAGGTACTCCAGTTTTCTCCCACAGACCAAAAACATGCATGTTAGGCTGACTGGTAACTCTAAATGGTCTCTAGGTGTGAGTGAGAGAGTGAATGGTTGTTTGTCTCTTTGTGTCCCTGTGATGGACTGGAGACATGTCCGGGGTGTCCCCCACCCCTCACACAGGGACTGCTGGACATGGGCACCAGCGACCCCCGTGACCCAAAAATGGAAGAAGTGGGTAAAGATAATGGATGGATTTGTGGAAGTGTTGCTGAGCCCTGCAGTGATGACCAGAACAGAACCAGACCAGTTTTTAATGGTGTGGCCCCTGAGACCCAAGATCACGACCATCTAACACTGACCTCAGAAATGTCTCCTGATTCTTAATTATTTTTTTCATATTAAAGAACTGTAGATGGTATTCAAAGTCTTCCCAGTTTTCTATTAAAAACATTATTCTGAAAAGTTTAGACACTGCTTTTGTTTTCAGACAGGTGGACCTCCGCCCATCTTTACTTCTCAATGATACACACTCTATACTGCTCTTTACAACCAGTCTTCTGGTTGTCACCCAATTAAATAAAACACTATTATAGACTATAATGTATTACACATAATGTATTATACTGGTCCCATTTGGTTTTATGAGATTTGTAAAGCATTATATTTTGTTTTTATTTATATTTTGCACAACATTCTAACTTCTCTGAATCGTTCAGCGGAGAAGACGGTTCTCACACAGACGTCTCTCTCCACGTCTGCATCAGGACGAAAACATTAAAGTTAAATAAAGGAACACAAAATGAGACTTTATAAAGATTAACAAAAATAAAGTACATTTATTTACTTAAACAAGAAATTTCTATAAATCATTTTGTTGTCTTTTGACTGAAATAAATATTGGATGAATTTGTTGTGACAAAGAGAATAAACTTTATACTTTATAACATGAACAGATATGAAAAAGGGTCTCATGCTGAAAAATTCAAATACTACACACTTCAGTCAAGAGTATCTATTTCAAAATGTTTCTGCTATTTCTTTTAAAGCCATAAATAAATATAAATATCTGTTCCAATTGTTTTAGATAAAACTTGTGTTCTTGATTTTCTCCTAATTTTTTATATTTCTTGTTTTATATCATCTCTGAAATGCAAGTTAAGTGTTTTGCTGTTTTCTCTACGCTCTGTCTTGTGGCAGAACCCTCAGCTCGGTCGGTGAAGCGGTGATTCGTTTTGGATCAAAGCATTCGTCGCCGGTGGATATTTCTGTAATCACTTCATGCCAGCCCACAATACCGTGAAGCAACTGTGTGGGCTCAGGTCTTAGCCGCCGGTTCATCAGAGTGGAGCCAGGCAGACCCAAGGCACAAACACCCTCGAAAGCCCCAATTACTCCCACCCCACCCACCCCACCCCACCCAGCTCCTGTCAGTGACCCATACAGGCACCAGCATCACACACACAGCTAATCAGTCTTTTAGAGGTTTGGGGGCTTCAGGCCTCTGATATTAGGCTCTGGCTCCAGACAATGCCCCGTCTCTCATTGTGCTAAGTTGTGGTCGGGGTCTGTGGACCCCGGCCTGCGTGGCCAGGCCCCCCCTCGGTATGCATGGCAGCCCTCAGCTGTCCGTCTATTTCAGGAGCATGGAGGCATACCTCGACTCAGCTGGGGCATCAGAAACAATGAACGTGGTGCCTTATCCAAACAGAGGCCCGCAGACAATCTGACGCACTCCAGGATCCCAGCAAACACCCACGGCACCCCCCCCCCCCACACACACACACACACACACCTCGTTCAATTACAGAGGAAAGAGTTAACAAGGAGACCTATCACTCACGACCTGCGCCCTTTAAACACGCAGAGAAACGACTACGAGCTTAAAGAAGCTGAATGTGGCGTGAATGTAGTGGGAGCTACAAGTAATAGAAGCAAGAATTTATTTTATTATTAAAACAATTATGGATGAATTTACAAAAAAAATTATGTTTATGTCCAAAAATCCTACGGAAATGTTAGTATTTTAAGAAGAAGGCCCACATTGTCATGTAGGAACTGTAACAGAGTAAAGAAGATCAAATAAATCTTAAAGCTGCTGTCAGTGACTCATGGGGTCGCCATGGTAACCACACCTGTGTCTGTCACACCCCAACCGACGTATTAATGAGAGACAGAAAGAAGCAAACTAAAATCTAAGCCTCAGCTGCTGTGATAAAACTATAAATCAGATATTATTTAATTTTTTTAACTGAGAGTGACAGAAGACAGTTGGTCACACGTGGATTTTTGTTTTTCTGCAAACTTTTCCGATGGAGATATGAAAAGTTTTTAAAGATTTCTCAATTTTGAAGAGACTATTTTTGAGCTAAAGTATAACTGAGGTCAATGAAAGCTTGGGTGCACGCTGCATCATGCAGGGATTTAAGAAAAAACATAAAAAGAGTTGTGGGAGTAAAAAGAGTTTTTTTTGCAAAAATAAAAAATAAAAATAGACAATTCAAAGTTAGTGAGACATCAATAACTTAATGATCATTTGTGTGTGTCATTAAATCTGTTGGGGTGAGAAGCTGCAGCTTCAGTAAGGCCTGAGTTTTCTCTGCACCAGACCTCCAACACTTCTTGTGTTTTGTGAATTTTATCTACATTTTGGGAACATCAAACATCAAGACAGACTATTCCCAATTGATCCTTTTATTTGTGTGTGTAATTTAATTTCCGTATTCATGACCAAAAATGTGAACCGAATAGAAATGCAGAGTTACAACTGAGTTCTGAATGTTTTTGCTGAAACTTGTCGACTGAATTCATTGAACTGCTAAAGTTAAAACAAGCAGAACAGAAGCTAAAATCAGAAAAACAGAGGCTAAAAGTTAAAATTATTTCTTGTGTATAGGCAGCTTGAATAAACAGACATTTACTGAAACAGGAGTAAAATCCAAACTAATAACATTTATGGTGGTAGTTGTCCACTGTCACATTGCTCAGTGGTCTCTAACAAGTCAACTGTGTTGCAGTAAAACTCTTTCTGCATTTAAATAAAATTACATTTGCATGATTTTATATTGTTGACTTTAGATTAGAGTGAAGTTTCTAAAGATGCCGTGCTGCCTTTAAATAGACCGGCAGGGGAAACTTGTCCGGCTGCTTGGAAAAACCTTCGGTGAGCGGCCCACAGGATCTGACTGTGAGAGCTTCACCTCACGTCAGCAGCGTGTGTTCAGGACGTCCAGGGGTGCAGGTGGCAGCGCTTGCCGTTTGGCAAATTACTGATGTTTCACAGAAGTTGGTGTCAAAATGAATTATCTGATTGAAAATTGTGAAAACAGTATGTTTTTAAAGGGTACTGATAATGATGAAATAATGAATGTAGTTAAAAAATGTAGACAAGAAATCAAAAGATTGTGAGGAAATGAGTATGATGGTGGTAAAAGAAATAATGAGTCATGTTATCAAACTATTTACACATATATGTGATTTGTCTTTTGAAACTGGAGTGTTCCCAAACAGAATGAAGATAGCAAAAGTTGTTCTTCTATTTAAAAGTGGTGATGAATCTGCATTCAATAATTATAGACCTATATCCTTGTTGCCGCAATTCTCAAAAATTCTAGAAAAATTATTTGTGATAAGACTTAACAATTTTTTGAATAAAAACAGTGTTATAGGTAACAGTCAACATGGGTTTAGATCAAACAATTCAACATCCATGGCTCTTATGGAGTTGATGGAACAAATTACAACAGCTGTGGATAAAAAAACATTGTATATTTGTTGATCTAAAAAAGGCGTTTGACACCATTGATCATTCTATATTACTTGATAAATTGTATAATTATGGTATTAGAGGACATGCATTGCAGTGGATAGTTAGTTATCTGAAGGACAGAAAACAGTTTGTTCAAATGGATGATGTAAGATCTAATTTAGGCAATGTTTTATGTGGAGTGCCACAAGGTTCTGTACTTGGACCTAAATTATTTATTTTATATGTAAATGATTTAATGAAGGTGTCCGATGTCCTTGAGTGTGTTCTTTTTGCTGATGACACTACTTTCTTTTATGTGGGTAAAGACATAGATGAGATGTTTGAGTTGTTAAATACTGAATTTATTAAAATACAAAACTGGTTTAAACTAAATAAGTTATCATTAAATTTGAAAAAAAAAATTATATGATTTTTAGTAAGAAAAAGATGACTAGTGATTTTCCCTTTAGGATTGATGTTTCCACAATAAGTAGGGTAAGGGAGGTGAAGTTTTTGGGTGTAATTATTGATGACATGATATCATGGAAACAACATATAAATTATGTAAAAGGTAAAATATCTAGATCTATTGCAGTAATGTATAGAATTAGAGATCTATTAAACAACAAAGCAATGTATTTGCTATATAATACAATAATATTCCCGCATTTAATTTAATGTGTTGAGGTTTGGGGTACTGCGTGCAAAACTGTAACTAATCAAATTTTCATTTTACAAAAAAGAGCTATAAGGATAATTACTGGTAAACATTATCTCCATCCGTCAAATGTTTTGTTTTGCAAATTGGAATTGCTGACGTTTTATGAGTTGTTTTAATATTATATAAAGCTAAAAACTTCAGATTGCCCTCAAATATCCAAACTTTTTTGTTAAAAGAAAAAGTATTTATAATCTTAAGGGTACAGATATTTTTGTTATGTCACAGCGTAGAACTAGTTTAAGAAGTAGGTCTACTTTAATTTATGGAATAAGTCTGTGGAATGGTTTAGAAAATAACATTAAAGCTGCAAAATCTTTGACTTTGTTTAAGAAAATGATTAAAAAAATATTTTTGGAAAAATATATCTAAATTGATTGGTATCATAAGAAAAAAATTTGGGTTAAGTGTGATGAGTTACTTTGTGTAGCATTTCTTTTTTTTTCATGGATTATTCTGTTTAAAAAAATTGTTTGATTTGATTGTTGAGGAAGGGGCAGACAAAATATGATTTTATCTTCTTCTGCTTACTTTCATTTCATATATAATTCTTTTTTTATCATGATGTGTTGTAAATACAGTAGTATTCTATGTTCTTTTAACTTTGAAATGAATAAAAATTACAAACAAACAAACTCTGATAAACCAAAATAAATGAAGTTTTAGAAGAAGTCGAGTGTGTTGACTGGACGCAGAACCTGACCCGGTCAGACATAACATGTGCCACTTAAAATCTAAAATTAATCTGACTTCTTCTTCAGAGGAATTATGTATTTAAAGATTAAAAATGAGCTGTCTGAACATTCTTACTCCAAAGTATTGATAATTTGCTTAATCAGTCATTTTCTTCACAGCATCAGAGCGAAAGAAAAGTATCTGATCTTCACTTGCAGTTTATAATTATAAGCTTACAAAGTGTACACAGAGATAATAAAACATCTGAACAGCAGTGTAAGCCTGACGGAGGTTGCCGTGATCATCTCTCCGTACCTCAGTAGCTTTGTCTCGCTGGTCGATGAGTTGCCGTAGCGACACTGCCATATTACGGGACAGGGGCTCCATCTCTTCCGGACCGAGCTCTGCTCCTTCCTCCAGCCAGGACAGGTCGAGAACGTTCAGCTGGTTGTGAGTTACCTGCAAACAGAAATGGAGACACTAAACATACTGGTAACAAACAACATTCAACCAAACAAAAAGGTTGAGAAGTCAGGTCACGACTTTCAACTATTTTCATCCAACCAGCTTCTGTTACTTTAAACTTAAGCTGGAGCTGAAATAAAAACTGTCTTTTGTAGTGTCTTAGTTGATACATGTTTTAAAGCCAACTTAAAACTTAATCCTCTTTATTTTATTGAATTTTGTGTCTTTGAAACTTTAAATACTCAACGTTGACCTGAATAAATGTGTCTCTGGTAAGGTTATATTTCATTAAAAACTGTTCTTTACATGACTTGAACATTGTTTTCTTGTTCACACTTTGCAAGATGGAAGTGTGGACGTTTGTGTGTGGTTAACAGTTTGTGGAGTGTTTGATGAAAAACAAAGTCGGGGTTATTCTCTGTAAGTTTGAAGAAGCATCATTCTTCTGAACCGACCTCCTGGATGTGAGACACAATGGCAGCCTGGGTCTCAATGTCCAGCAGTTTGATCTTCTCGATCATCTCCTCTTTTCGCTCACACTGAGCAAACACACAGAAGTGAAAACATTACAAACTGCACGCCGGTGGTGTTTTTATTTTGTTATTTTTTTGTGTGCGTCAGAGAAACAGGAGGAAATGTGGTTGGATGCAAAACTGAAGATTGTTGGGAACATGCTTATTGGTCTGAACAAAGAGTTATTTTGTACAAAATAAACAATTTTCATGTGCGTCCCCCCCGGCCGTCCCATTCATTGCTCCCCTTTTGGCCTTCCTCTTTCCTGAAACCAGTCGAACCAGTGCGGAAAGACAAAGAGACGGTAGAGTGGGAGAGAAATTAGGAACTTGGGAAGGAAGGAAGGAACAAAAGATAAGATGAAAAAGGCTCTGCTGCAACAGGAGAGGTGGAAATGACTGAAACCAAACAGAAACCACCAGCGTCTCCCACTCCCACCTGAATATAATCTCTTGTTCATCTCCGACACACCACACTTGGCTTTTATTACCTTCAGAGTCACTCAAAACCAACTTCATCATATTCGTACATTAACCTCTTTCAGCGTCTTTGAGAAGGACGCTTCATCTGATAATCCTGACGACTGATTCCTGCAGCAAACAAATCACTGATTCGTTTATTTAAATCCTGAAGCCCAACCCACACCCAGTCCCACCCTGCGCCTTGTCGCTGGCCACAATCGAGACTTGTGCTCAGACATGCAAAACTAAAGAGACGAACACATTTCCTGGGATAAGCTGTGTCTGTGTGTGTGCGTGTGTGTTACCTGCACAGCACAACCGAGGATCAGCAACAAAAGTCTTTTCAGTTCTTCCATGCTTTTCGCTGAGGACGAACAAAGAATAGGATAATGCTGAATATCAGCCACAACAGACTATTCAAAGCTGAACATAAAAAGTCTCGACAGGGGAAAGGTTCAAACGTCTCCAGATAGTTTGTGGGGGCTGCATGCAGCACACCTCAGGCAAGGCGAAACATTCCTTTGAAAATAATCAGGTACAAGAACTGAAGTAATGAAGCAGCCAAAGCTCTAAGAAAAACTCAAAAGAGTCCAAGAAACTATTGATTAAGATTCACTTAAAAAAAAAAAAAAAATCACTAAGCACGTCTGGCTGCCTGGAAATAATTTTTAAGGAATTAGAATTTCCACTGTATTTTCTGCCGTAAACGTCACACAGCCGTATAAGTCGCATATCGGTCCAAATATGTCTAATATATTGGAAAAATCCATAAAAATGTTGCTTCGCCATATAAATCATCTTACAAAAAGATCTGAAGCTCTCAACCTTGACTTCTCTAAATGGCTTTAAGAATCTGTTGGAATCCTGGCAAGA
>JARVGQ010001175.1:14326339-14339035 GCA_031762355.1 Hypsolebias martinsi | reverse complement strand
TTCTTAAGTCCGAGTTGCTGTAAGTCGAGGGCGCCTTAAGTCGAGGACTACCTGTATATATATATATATATATATATGGTAGTATGAGATTTGTCCTTACGTAATGAGGGGTTTGATTAACCTTCAGGGCAAATTTTGATTCTGCTAACACAAAAAAAATCAAATAATTTTCTTGTTAAGACGGTTTCAGACGTTCAAATCCATGTACTTGAAAGCATCAGAATCTATGTGAATTACTTTTACACTTTTCAAAACACCAATATTTTCTTAAACCCCCAATTGATTCAAAATTTGCTGTTGTTTATTTTTTAGCCTTTTATATCCGCAAAAAAAAAATTGGCATCCGTTATTTTGTGCTTTACAAAATTGTTTAAAACCAAACAAGTGTAAAATTATTCCTCAAATCCAAACCTCTCAAAAGCACCAAACGTGTAAAACTAATTCAACTTTAGCAATACGTTCACTTGAAAGTGCTGATTCGTTCAAATTTGATGCGCCCATTTCCATACAGGATCAAGGTAGGCGGCAGAGACGAACACATTTTGTGTTCACATGAGATTTGTTGGACCCTTTGCCACAAAACTACAGAAGTTAAATTTGCAGTGTTGATATCCTGTAATTTACAAAATGACAAAATGCTAGTCTGATGCACTAAGCAGCACCAATTGCAGCTCTTTAACTCAGTCAGGGGGGAGCGTTCGACAGGCACCCAGGGAAACTATTAAAATACTTGTATTAAATAGAAGAATAAATATCCGGTTGCAGCTCAAAGTGTCTTCATTTTGGCTCAAATGGGAGATATGCCGTTGCCATGGTAATGTGGTAATTGCTGTGGCCCTCCTCCCAGCTGTTGGTGGGTTTTGTGTGAGAGAGGGCAAAAGAAAAAGGGAGACTGTGTGTTTGTGTGCGTGCACACATGCATTGATGCTGCCTCCGTGCTGCGTTCCCCCTTTCATTCTTCAGAATAGTGTCTCTACTAATCCATGAAAGTTGCAGTGCTCTGAACCAGTGGCCAAGGCTTTTCCCACTGAACCAAGGCCCAAGGTCTGTGCTCTGCTTCACACTTGATTGGTCCCTCCTGTGGCAGAACTCCCCTCCCCGCTGGGCGTGGGCCCGTCCCCCTCGTTGGGTAGCCCAGAGCTGCTGATTTGCTTCTTCTCTCCGTAATTACCAGCACTGAGCCCGGGACTCACCAACAAGCCATTAAAGGTTGGCCAGCCTTGTCCTCAACAGCCCTCACACATCCAGCACTTAGCACGGTCCTAGAGACAGGCCCAAGACCAGGCCTGACTCCTCCAACAGAGAACCTGTTCATGCCTGGGATGCCCCGCAGCACTGTGGACTTGGCTGCTGCCATAGACCAGTATAAAGAGCGGGAATTGGCAGCTGTGCTGTTGTCCTCCTCCCCCTGCAGTGGAGGTGATGTGTTTATTTGGCCTGCATTGAGAAGCTGTGAGAAGTACCTATCTCCTTTTTTTTGCTGTACAAAGAAGCAAAGAATTTACCCTGCAGACATAATTCCTTGATAAGTGACCACTTCAAACCTGCAGGAACAATGAAGGCAATCAACTGTGGAAATAAACTTAGCTGACGCGTGTGAACCTACACTTTACTTTTCCTCCACCACACAGCTTTTAGGTTGAACAGAAACACCACCTGCTATAAATCACAAGGCGTGACAGTAATCCAGTAAGCGAGAAACATGAACTAGAAATAACCACCACTTTTGTTTCTGGTGTGTCCACAAAGTTCTTAGAATTCCCTTTTTTTTCGCAGCGCTCGGTATAAGGGACTGTGCAGGTTAAATGCAATGACCTGGAAAACAGTCCAAAAACTGATGAGAGTCGGGTGCACGTCTGAAGGCGATGGGTGTGCTGGCACAAATTTCGCCCAGAATGTGGATCAGACGGACACACAGCACTCGTTAGTTTATTGCTCTCTTATTAGGAACATTTTTGCCTTGCATGGATTGGCAGAGTCTTGCGAGCCACCCTCTTCACATGGCCCAGGCTCTGTCATAGCTGATCAAAAGACGTTTCTTCACATCTCCAGACGCCAGGGAAAAAGGAGAAGAAAAGAGGGAGAGAAGAAAAGAGCCAGAAGGGGGCATACTGCTCTCTCTTTACTCTGGTCTTTTGGTGAATAAGGACTTTTCACAATACCCTCTCCTTTTTTTTTTCCCCCATTCTTTCTTTGGTAAAGAGAGAGAGAAAGAGGGAAAGAGAGAGAAAGACATAGCACGCCCCAGTGCGTTTCACCAAATTGTTCTTGCCATATCAAAACCAATTATCCTCAGGTGAAGAATGTGCCTGCAGAATTACAACCATTCCAGGGGGAGAAAGAGGTCTTCACAAATTTGACTGGCTTCCAGGCAGCCAAGACCCCCTCGAAGTGGTAATGAAAAGTGTAACTTTAGCCTCCCAGCTGTACGTCTCAATCCATAATCCTTCCCCAAAAGCCCTTACGGTAGAGCCGCCTACCACTCCCATGGCGTTCCCAGCTTTGCCGGGCAGGGCCTGCACTGATTTATGTGGCAGTCCTGAGTCATACTCTCAACCTGAAAAGGATTTGCTCTCCTATATTTACCAGGGTAGTTAGGACAGCTCTTTGGAAACACAGAAAACCCTGTCCCCAGCCTCACTCCCACTCCATTTACTTCTCTGTCTCAGTAACATGGACATTTAGGACCTTACCAGAATCAGAGGCGACTCCACTGTTTTTATGATGGAGTCTTTCTGCAGAACAGAGGTGAGTGTCTGTGTCTTTGTGTATCTACAGAGGTGTATGTGACAAATTACAGTAGGTTATTACCTAACTGAAAACCTATAGATGTTGAGTTTATGGTTGAAAATTTGGCCTGTACATGGCAATGAGCCCAGGAACCTCTTTAAATCCAAAAGCAGAGAACTCTTGAGCCGGTTTTAGTTGTACAAATGCATTTATTGATCTTTGTGTGGTTGCACTGCAGCTCATGTTATAAGTTGTTCTTTTTTTTAAGACATAAAGTTGTTCGATGCTATCTCAGGCCTTGTACCAGAATTGGAATCAAGTTTCTCTAACTGCTACAGTAAAATGCGAGATTAAAACGTATTGATTTCCTGTAAAGAATTCACTGAAATTCTAAAAAGAAGACACTTATTGGTAAATTGACAACTTATTACATGACGTGAAATTTCAATATTTTAAAGACTTTAAAGGAAATATAATGAGCAATGTAAAAAGATCTGTCCAGCACAGTTTCTCTTCTTTTTGTGCTGTTAATGAAAAGTACAGATTTTGCAACTTACCCTCAAAGCTTGACTAAGGTTAGACATGAGAAGTGAATCCTTATCTGCAGAGAAGCTGGTGAGGATGGTCCACTTTGCTTCTGCTGAATCCACTCTGGTGAAGTAAACAAACCAAGGTGACCTCTGGCCAGCTGAGCTTATACATCCTGTGGTCTGGTGTCTACGTAGTCTGATGGAGAGCAGCGGGTGGCTGAAGCAGGCTCTAAGAAAAGGATAAACTCATCTCACTCATATGTGTGTGTGTGTGTGTGTGTGGTGGTGTGTGTACACAGACAATGTGCATGCACACAAATGTATTGTACGTATGTGTCTTTGTGCAGCAGTCATGTGGTTAATGCTAAATACCATTTGGCACCTTCAGAGCGCAAAATTAAAGCATGAATGCTCAGGACATGCACAGCGCATGCCTCAAATAATTCCTGCTTTCCTCCTAATGTCTTGACTAAAGGTTAAAATTAATAGCCTGCAAATTTTTTTAAATAAAATTTGCGGTGCCATTTTCTGATGAGAATCTCAAAGAAATGTGGCGTAACCTGAGAAAGAAATCTCGGCCAACATAAACGCAGACAAAATGGCTGCTGTTGCTAGGCTAACAGAGGGGAAGGAAGATGGAGCTGATGCACAAAACCTTCATAAGGATGTTAAATTTAATTATATTAGGGTATTTATCCTGCTGAGACCTTTTGAATCTTTACGTTTGCCTATTATGCTGTTTATTTGAGCAGCTAAATGTTGTTCTAATCACAAATGTTTTAGGGTTGCGGTAAATTTCCAAAAGTGACCAACTCTTCCAATAGTTTTCTAAAGATTCGCGCTAATCTCAAACTTGTTTTACGACGGGATACAATTTGCAAATTTCACAATGAATATTGTAACTGTAATAAGGGTGCACGCTTCAAATGAGTTTAGTTTGAGAAAAAGGGACTATATAAATATTTTCAGCTCGAATTTAAAGTTTTGAGATGAGTAAAATGTGACAGCTTCATACGTAAGTCTGTTTGAGTCGTTTCAGTTAAAAGCTTTCCGAGTACGACACAAGGAAGTCTTTGATTTTTATTTTTTCTTTTCTTTTTTTTTTTATCTTTCGTTGCTTTCAATGCAGTGGACTAACTTTGGGAAGTCGTGAAAAATACTTTTCATTGAGATTCAAAGGATAAGATTGGTAAAGTTTTTTTTGTTGTTGTTGTTGTTTTTACCCCCTTCAGCACAAATTCCCACTGATCAGTTTTTAAACATGAGTTGGAATAACAATATTTTGAAGGTTTTACAGTATCTTCATGTATGAGAGAGAAAGAAAGAAAAAAGAATGAAAGCATGAAAGACAGAAAAAAGAAAGAAAGAAAGAACGAACAAACGAATAAAAAAGAATATTGTATTAAAACTTTTTTCTCCATAAACACTACTTCAAATCAACGCTTTAATCAAAATTTCCATCAAAAATTCAATTTTAAAATAACATTAAAGCTCGAATTGTGAATAAAACAACTGAAAGAAACTGCATTTCCATCAAAAAGGGAATATTTATTGTTGCACTTTGACCACAGTTGACCTACAGCTGTAAATACAATTCAAAAGATCCTTAAAGAAATAAAGATTTGTGTTGTCAGGATATCTAAGAGTCTTGATTAGTAGGAGGGACGCCGCTGACAGTTCAATGTCCTCTCTACAGACAGACATATAAAAAACAGATGGCGGCCTTTTATTTCACAAACTCAGAGAAGTTTCACACTTGGAGAAGTAGACAAACATCCGATTTGACTCAGAGCGTTTGATCAAAAACTGCGATTCTTATTTATCATAGCATTTTATTTGATTGTGATGAGAGCTTCCTATTCCAGACAATGTCCCTTGAAGAACTAAAGACTTGAAATAAGAGAATCTTGCCAATTAGAGAGAACCTTGAAAGCACGAGCTGATGGAGTTCGGTCTCTTTTGATGCGGCACGTTAAGTTGTGCAAATGTTAAAACAATAGAAAACATTTACAAAGAAACACATAAGCAGATGGCTCCCCGACAAACCGCTAAACTAACAGAAAAGTATGAAGAAAGTAATTACTTGGTTGTTCTTGCACCTTCTATTTGTCTGACATAAGCCGAAAAACTTCTTTTTGAAAGTTTTACTTCGTAACTTGCTGCGTTTTATTTATGGAGTTAATTATCAAATCCACAATGAAAATTTACGTTTGTTCGTAAAATAAAAATGTCCCTTTGTCTGGGAAATTCTGTAAAATCTGTATTTTATTTTTTGTAAATACTGTTAAAGTTCTTCTCTTTTGGCCTTGTGAACATAAGACAATCGTGCATTTTATTAAAATAAATAATAAATAAATAAAATAGCATTTTAGTTTAGGGAAAAAAATTTTGATTGTTGCATTTTCAAAAATAAAATTTCAGTTTAAAATAATTTAATTAAAAAAGTGCTTTTATATTACAGCAACAAGGTTAAATTAATTCATAGCTGCCTTATTATATTTTTATCACACTACACATCCTGTGATTATGATAAAAGTTAAAAAATGAACAAACGTTTGTCGAAATTTCTTTTTTTCTTTCGTCGCAAATATTTTCCATTTTAAATTGGTAAAAGCAATATTATCATTAATGAGTCATCAGCTATTTTAAATCACTGTTCATTATTGCAAGTTTACATTTAAAGTTGAAATTAATTGCGATCGATTCGCTTTTTATTTACGTAGGTTTTCGGATGCAAATATTTATTTTTCGTTTTGTTTTGCTCCGTTCAAATATGTTCATAGGATTTTAAGTAACAACGATGAATATAATAATAATAATAATAATAATTATTATTATTATTATTATTATTATTATTATTATAGTGATTTGAGTCCAGAGTCTCCTAAAGATAATGCACTGATCGCAGTGAAAACCCCACTTATAAAACAGGCCCCATTTTGATTTTATTGGGTTTAATTGACTCACCTGAAACTTCTGCTAACATATGTCACTGAATGTACCTTAATTTAGCCCAACCATAATTCTAGTGTACAAAAAAGAGGCATGTCAGAGTCACACCACTGATGAGAAATAAATAAGGGAAGGGGTTGTGTGGATGTTCTTCAAAGGAGCTTCAATTTCACACCGTCAAATTAAAGCACCCTTATAGGCACATGACTGATAATCCTACTTCTTGGACTTCAAGCTTCTTCTTTGAAAATAGTTTAAATTTAGTCACTCTGATATATTTATTAGGAATATTTTTGAAGTTAATTATTTAATCATTTCAAAGCTATTTTCATTAATTCAAGTATGTTTTACTAAAACAAACACCTAATGACTACTGCTTCAGAAAAACTGTTGGAAAACTTTCGCATGACTTTTTACTCCCACAGAATAAAACCAGTCCTCTTCAATATATCTGTTATGTGATCACAATAAATCACAACTATCTGAGCCATACGTTGCCTCTTGCTCAGGGACTCCCTGCTTCGTTGTCAGTTGGTTTTTGCAAAAACGACACACACGATACGGGACGCGTGGTACTGGCAGAGTTGATGCTTGAAAGACTCTGACATGCAAGTTTGAAGTGGAGATTTTGTAACCTTTAGCTGCTTCACTTTAAACAAACACGAAAAGCTGACATAAAAAAAAAAAAACTGACAGAATCCTTCCCTTCTGCTGCTGAGCTTCAACTAAACCTGTCCAAATTTAAAATTGTTATTTTAAATGCTATATGCATAGCAGTATTACTTCTATTTAATTTCTAATCATTTCTACTAATTGAGAATTTGAAAAAAAAAAATGTGTTCCCTAATTAAGATTTGACCTGCATTATGTAAGCAGGAGCCATAATGCCAACGTCCTGCAGCTTGTTTATTGTGACGTCTCATTGGTGATCAGTGAGGTCCTGCCACATACGTCTGAATTAGTCTGCGCGCACTGTTGACTTCACCGCCCAGGAGTGACAGTCCGCACCCCACTTTATAATAAGGCTTGGTATTTAAAGGACGGGGAGCTGACGACAGGACAACTGCATCAAAGCAGGACACTTTGGAGCAAAAGTCCACTCTGGGTATCCTTCTTGGACCTCAAGTGCACCACAGTTAACTTAAAACCTTTGATTTTAAGCTGAAACACAAATTTAGGTTTATATAAAGAAAATGTGTAGGAAATTAGGTCACTCTTGAGATAAAAATAATACATATAGCCATTTATTTTATACATAAGCACTTTTTAAAAGCTTTTTAATATGGCACCATCAAAAAAAATATACTGGGGTCTCATGGCATTTGCATAAAAAATGCAACTACAGAATAATTAGGAAGAATCAACACATATTTAAACAGATCTTATTACCTTCGAATAGGTTGGCTAAATTGTTTTCCTCAAAAGTTTCCTCCCAGGGAGCAGCAGGAGGTGCTGTAAAACAGTTAGCCTTTTAAAGCACAACAGCGGCAAAAAAAAAAACAAACATGGCCGACAGTTGTGTTTTCTGGTTCAGAGAGTCAATGCTACATTAGCATTTGAGGAGCTGTGTGAGCCTGCAGCAGAAATATTAAAAAACAAAGATTAAAATCTATGCCCGGTCACCTGGGGCTCAGAGAAAAACCGCACCCTGCCCTGACTTAAGCAGACATCGTCCAAATCTCAATGAAAAAAGAAAAACTAGCTCTGTTGTTAGCCTGAGCTATTCTTAGCACCCCGCGATGCACCAAGCCGTGTTCAACATGAAGCTGACAACCTGTTCTAGAAGGGCTGAAAACTTATGCCACGAATTCTACAAGGTTTCTGTTTCCCCACATCGTTTACACGCATTAGTGTTTTTAAACTATATTTCAACTACGCTTCCTTTACAAGTAAAGTTGCAAAAAGCTCCAGGCGGGTTCAGAGCATCCATCTGCTCAAGAAACCACTACAAACTAGTAAGTGACAAGATGTGAAAAGAATGGGTTCTGTGTTCGACGGGTGAACAGATTGGGTTAAAAAGTGCTGGAGGAACAGCCCCTTGAGTCCCCGATTAGGTTTGGACAGAAAGTGATAAACTAAAAGACAAAGTGAGACGACCTGGACCTTCTTCATCCTCGTCTGAAGTGCTAAACCTCTCCCCTGACTTTGTAGCGCCTGGGCTTGTAAGTCACAACTGTGAAGATATAATGTTATTTAAACCCAATCTGTCACCAAATGGAGCAAAGAAGAAGGAAAAAAAAAAGCTTGCCAAGTGCACAAATCGAACATCACCAGTTATGAGACACACTCCCACGCACACGGACACGTGCACAATTCTCTGTGTCATTATACCGGCGAAATCGGCAATTAATTTCCAAAAAGAAAATTTATGGAGTCGTCATTAACGCAGTCACTTCCTAGGTCAGGTTAGCCATTAAAGAGTAATTGACGGAGGTATCAACACCATTACGGGACTTATTATGACACAATTATGCAAAATAATTAGTCCAATAAGTGCCAGTTTATTTCAGATGTTAATAAGGATCAATTTAAAAATATTTTGTTAATTTGATAACATGCTGTAATGACTGATTTTCCAGCGCCATCCCTCTGGGGTCTTGGTTGGTGCCTCAGCGCTTGACCCATTTTGCCCTTTAAGCCGAGCAGAAAGATTGTTAATTTTGACAGCTCGATTCGCGGGTACCCAACCCTTAACAAGTCTGCCACCCTCTGCAGCAATATTGAAATCCGAAGTGACAGACACAAATGGCTGGCATGGCCGTGCCCTGATGGTGCCCAGGTGGTGCTGGTGGTTCTGAGAATCCATGTTACCACATGCCCATGATAGATGGGTGGCTGCTGTCCACAAAAAGTTAGTTTCAATGCTTTTTGACTGTCATGTTGGCTGTGAAGGTATAATCCTTTCTTTGAGCTGAACTAGCACAGCAGCGTTGTGCAAATACATTTCCAAGTAACAAACTTGCCGAAACAATACGCATTAAAACGTGTTTAATTTTAGGTAGCGCTTAGCCTACGTAGCATTTTCATGTGTACAGTAATCCTGTCAAAATGAAGGTTACTTTACCAAATTGTGTAACACTTTGAAGTAGCTTTACCCCGTCCAATATACTGTCTGGTGCGTAAAAGCATAGGTTGTAAAATGTGCAAAATGTTTATGTGAAAAATGAAAAGCTGTTACAGCTGTCGGACAAACGGAGCGGTTTAAATAAGGGCAATATTTCAACCCGAAGCATGGCATGGTAGAGTCTTAAATAAAACGATCCAGAAATGTGGATATGATGTTATTCATGTGATTCATTTTATTGTTATTATTAAAAACATTTAGTTTTGCCGCCAAAGCTTCTGGATGTTCCAGTAACTTACAATCAGGCCATTAAATCACCTCCTATACCAGTCATTTCGATGGTTGTAAATTTTCACGTTTTGGTTTTGAAACTTTTTGATATGTTTTGCGTGATGGGTTAACAAGCTGACAAAACGTGGCGTCTAGTACATGGAAGATGTGTTTTTTTTCTCAAATTATCGTCTTTTTTAATTCCACAACAACAAGCACAACGTTTGTAATAAAAATTCATTTAAATTACTAAAAATTGTGCCTATGTCTTAGCATTTGAGTTATTTTGACCTAAAGTTGTTAAATATGTCTAGAATTGTTTTCAATTTGCTTGTATGGAAAATAGTTGTCCTGTGTTACTGAATCCTAAACGCTGCTCAGAAGATTTGACTTCATCTTTGAAAGATTTTAAGAAAGGTGCATGCACTACATGACGCCGCAATTTATTTTTTTTAAAAAAGCAGGTCAGTGAGACAATGAAGTGGACTAAATAACGTGAATCACATAGGCGTTTATTATATTCATAGTGCTGAGAGAGGAGATATTTGCAACCTGGACCATGTCGGTTGTCACACCAAGTTGGCTGCTGGGATTAAAAAGGATAATTCATTCAACCTTTATTTATACAGGCTAGCCTCGTTGAGCCACGGGGACTCATTTACAAGAGGGACCTGTTGCACTCACACCTAGGGTCAATTTAGAGTTACCATATAAGTCGCTTTGGCGTATAAGTTGCATTTATTATGTGTCACCGCTGAGCTGTCATGTTTATTACTCATTTATTTAATGGTCAAACCAGCTACATTTCACTTGGGCGCGCCATCCATCCATCCATCCATCCATCCATCCATCCATCCATCCATCACGGTCGGAGCTGCTAGCTCTTAGCTAAGTAAAGCAAGTGCACATGGGAAGACTCGCTGTTGCAGTTCTTTGAAATTTAAAGCATCAGTCAAAAATTGCTTTATAAATATGGGGGAAATAAAGAGTACATACATAAATTGCTTCGGCAAGTTGCCGGACTGAAAAATCCATGCAAAAATCTGTGACTTATACACTGGAAATTACTGTACTTTTTTTGAGTTACAAATACACACTAATTACCATTTGTTTTGTAATGAATAAGTACAGTAGTAAATATAGATATATATTTTAACTTATGGTATATTCTCACTTTTTAAAGGACATTTCCACACATCAAAAGTCAACAAATGTGCCATTCTGGTACAAAACTGTTCTCACTAATAGCAGTCTTGTAAGCGCATTAAATTAATGAGAAAAAAAAATATGCAGGAAAAAAAAAAACCTCGTCTCTGAAACGCTTGTGCTAAGGTTCAAACTAAGAATTATTTTGTTGTGAGGCAGCGAGGCACATTGTTACATCATTTTTTCAATACATCCCTGTCAGTCAAGAAAGTGGTCTATTTCCTCATCTACACATTAACGTTACTACAGATACAACTTAGTATACTTTCTTTTTTAGAGAATATTTTATATAATACAATATTATATATTATATTATTATATATTACATAATAATTTGAGTTTTTGTTTAAGTTAAAGCTCTCCCTTCTCTTCTTCCACAGGTAGATACAACAAAAAAAAAGTGATCGGTTTCATCCTCTGTCTTAAATCACTGTTTCCCCATCATCTGAAGAGCTGAAACATTTAGTCTAATCCTTGAATTCACTCATTATTTGGGTCATAATCTCTGGTCAGGGATATGTTTACCTCTGGTCAGTCTGCTTTCTGCAGCTCCCATAGTTTTCCCCGTTTTAGTTTTCAACTTTCTTCTAATTTCCACCGTGCTTTTTGACAAGATGCTTTTAGTTTGCAACCATTTTAATAATTAACTGTTTAAGGTACTACTCAAACAACAAAATTGTGTCATCTTTGTGTCTAAGTTTATGACTTAATAATAGTTAAACTGGACTCATTTAGGTTTGAACTGCTAGTTAGAATATTTTAAATATTCTTGGATGTCACTTTTAGCCAATTTTTTTTGTTTGTTTGTTTGATTGTTTGTGTGGTTTTAGTTTTAACAAACAATCATTATTTAAGTAAAACATAAAATTTGGCTTGTAGAATGGAAGATGCAAATACTATTAAAAGAACTGGATACTACATTATTTACTGATTTGATTCATTTAAAATTTGTTTTTGCACATTATGTGATAAATTACTCTGTTTTTTTTTTTCAGGTTTTGTCAAACATGTGCATTGTTTTGTATCCATCAAACAAATACAGCTAAATATTTTGTCCGGAATTTAAAATAATATTGTAATTTTGTTTGACAAAATCGATTAAATTTCCCAATTATCCATTTGTCAGACCAGCGTTATTAGATTAAACATAAAAAAGTTTCACTCTGTGGCATGTATTAGCTTTGTATTTACTCTTGCTAAGTAGTGAAATAAATAACTGTAGCTTTCTTGACAGCAGCCTGAAGACCGACTGTGAGCTACAACTTTCATTCAGGGCATCCTCCTGTCTGCTTCGGTGTCTAAGATGTTCCTGAAAAACTCCTTGTAAACTGTCATGAATGACAGAACGCCTAATTATAATAACACAAATATGCCCTGCACAATTTTAAATGCTATTTAGTTTCTGAAAATGTTATAAATCTAAAATTTTAATTGGATTTGATTGATTTTTTTTTAATCCTAATGTGACCAAACAGAAACATTTATTTATTTATTTACTTGTAAAATTTTGTTCATTTTACAATACAATACAAAACAATCCCATAAACAATAAGAATACAAAATTTAAAATGAAAGGTAGCAGAAAGAAGAAAAAATATTATTATGTCTGTCCCTTTTTTTCTTCTTCATACAATTAGTTCAAACATAGTAATCTTCAAGTAACAGAACAAAATGAATAACTCTTTCTAATTTTTCTAACTCTAGTACAATACACGTTACGCTACTTCATTTATATTTTTTAACAATTCAGTTTTGATAATTTTCTTAAATGTAAACATTGACATGGCATTTTTAACATCACTCTCCAAACCGTTCCATAATCCAATTCCCTGGATTGAGGTAGACTGTCCCTTTAAACTAGGTCTGGATTTTGGTTTTACAAATATCTCTGTCCCTTTAAGATTATAACAACTTTGTCTTTTAACAAAATGCATTTGGATATTT
>JARVGQ010001175.1:14287608-14300290 GCA_031762355.1 Hypsolebias martinsi | reverse complement strand
CAAGTAAATGAAAAAAAATATAAATTTGTATTGCAATTTAAAACAGTAGGACTTTTTTAATATTCCTTTTTTTGTCACTTAGAAAAAATATCTCTGTGTAATTAATTTAATAAAATAACTTTAAATTTCTAAATTAGAACCATGGGGACAGCCTCCAATTAGAACCACGGACAAAGTTACAAAGTACATTAATTTTTGAAAAGAAAAGAAAAGAAAATGAAGAAGGGAAGTCTTATTTTTTTCTATTATAATGAGCTTAAACACTGGAATTGGTTAATTCAGTGAGTAATAAATCTTACCTTGTTTCTATCATTTGTTACTGTTTTGTTGGGAAATCCAGCATGTTGACATTCACACCGTGACACCTGCCGCCTACCTAACCATTATACAGGTGTGTAAATTAATGTGGCAGTAAATGGGAACGCTAAGGCTCAAATGATTATTAATATCTTAATGCACCTGAGCATTGTAATCATATGCCATGTTCAGTCATCAGCTCAGTGTGAGCTTAAGACGAGTTTTATTTTCTGCCAGATACCTGATGCCGTTGACAGCCCTGTTGGATTTAGAATGATGTGTTGCATTTAAGTACACTAAAATAGTTTCACTTGCGTTAGGAGGGAGCAGACAATGGGAAATCTGTAGTGGTTTTCATTACTTAATACTACAACTATTATGTTTTTCGTTTTCTTTTGTCGGTCAGCGTGGATCATTTTTATAACGGTTTGCTGAGCAATGTGACTGTATACCATAAATATTGTGATATGTTTGCAGCTATTCCGTGACTAAGACGTATGCATATGAAAGTACACACAGCTTTGAAAAACGAGATGAGACAAGTTCTCTTTTTTTTTCTACGAGTTTTGAATATGAAACCCGTAGCTGCCTCCATAAAAAGCTTCTGAAGGAATGTAAAAGCCTGCTCTTCCGTAGCTTCTTTGCTTTGAAAGCCCAAAATAGGAAGCAGCTGGAACGAGTGTTCCTCACAAAGAAACATCTAGAACAAATGATTTTTTTTATACTCTGTCAAAAAGAGCAAAAATACACAAACAGCACCAATGGGGAGCTAACAGAACACTGTCAGGTAAAATGTTTTGTTGGCTGTTTTTGAATTAATTGCATGTTTTGTAGATGCAACTTTATTAAAGTAGCATATATCTACTACATTGCATCTTACAAAGTGGTGCAGCATAAAAAAGAACAAATATAAAAGTGCATTATCAGGAATCAGCTGCAGTGCTGTAATAAAGAAATTCATTTGAAGAAATTTTCTCTCTGCCTGGAAAATATATGAATCCAAAGCATTCTTCAGCTCCATTCGTGGTATCAAATTCTTCACCAGCTCCAAAGTGAAACCGCATCAGCTGCTAAATTTTGCTAACTGCAAGTGTCAGTTATTTGGTGCAGATGTTCAAGTGAAGCTTTTCCAAGAACCTTCAGCTAAAATCAACACTTTTCTTTGAGTGGTGAGCGTGGCTGAAAATGGGACAATCGTTTAAAATTAATATTCTTTCATTTCAGATGAACAAATCTGGAACACAGTATTTATTGAAGTTCATGGCGAACTTTAACTTCTTCAAGAAAGCTGTCAAACTTTGGTTAATTCAGCCACCACTGTTGTATTAATGTGTTCTTTTATATGTAAAGTATATTTTTGTGTTATCCTAAATGGAGTTGCAGCGCTTAAGTTCTTTAAATGCATAAGTGTAAGATTTTTAATCATCTCAAAGTTTTTAAAGACAAATGCTAAAGTTTAGCATCTTTGATGAATGCACTCTGTTGTAATGTTATCAGTGTTGCCTCAAATATGTGATCTTGATTTTAATGACAAACCATTTTTTTAAATCGGTAAACATCTTTATGTTAAGAACTTCTTTCAGCATTAAAAAGTCCTCATCTTACGGTTTAAACCTCTTTATAATTAAATAATGCATTATAAATACCATACTTCCCGCCGTACACGTTGCACTGCCTTATAAGTTGCATCAGTCCAAACATGTCTAATAAAGTGAAAAAAACGTAAGTAAGTTGCTTTGCCATACAAGTCGCATCTATTACGCGTCACCGCTGACAACCCAGAAACGTGGGCCTGTGTGCCAAAAATTGATTGGCTGCCTAATTGCGGCTGCGGGAGCGTGCATGGAAGGACTTTAACAAGAATTTAACAAGATTAACACTTAAAAACAAGTATTTGTTTGCTTGAAATTATAGCAAATGTCTGTCGCAGTTGAACTTTTCCTTAATAAATGCACTTGGATGGTCAAATCAGCTGCATTTCAAAAGCTGATTTGCGGGAGCGCACAGAGGTATGACTCGCTGTGCATTTCTTCAAAATTTAACAAGATAACCACCTAAAAACAATTATTTGTTTGCTTGACATTGTAGTAAAGGCATGTCTCAGTTGAACTTTTCCTTAATAAATGCACTTTAATGGTCAAATCTGCTGCATTTCTCATGCGTTAGTAAACACTTTAAAGTCATTACACGCTCCATATCCAGGTCAAGTTCAAGGTCAAGGTTTCTGTATTGCTATTCACATCCCATGTGCTACATGTGGTGGAATGAAATTATGTGCAGGGTCCCAGTTACATCCAACAAAGGTATACATTGTAAAGAAAAACAGTGATGAGATCTAAGATATGAACTAAGAATAAACACTAACTGTACTTAAACAATATGCCGAACAACAGCAGCACCAACGTGATATTTCTTTATAATCTAGATATCATAAATTAAACATTCACAGAACTATAAGCATGTATTTGTTTTGGCCAAAAAAAGTAATTTAATTTAAAAAGTAAGCCGAGAAAACAAATAATTTACTTGAACGAATAAACACAGCTCTTGCCAAATCGTGCGCCCTTCTCAGTGTATGAACTTTGTTTTGTAACTGCTTTTAAAAAAGGGTTTACAAACATGAATAACCTGTTTATAAAGCATTAATAAATCCTTCATTAAAGAGTTGTTTCAAGAGAGAGTTAACGATTTCTCTTTGTGATTTAGTTTAACCAGTTTACAGGTGGACTGGTCCTTTATTCTTGTTTGCAATACTCAAACAGTTTAATGAAGCTGTTCCAAGCATTCTTGTAAAATGTCCTTCCATCAGAATCAAATTGCCAAGTTTCAACTTCAAATATATATATATATATTTTTATTTCCAATGCAACATTTGGTTTAGGTTTGGAAATCCAGTGAAGCTGCAGCAGCCTTATTGTTGCTGCAGTTTTTGATACCACCTCTTTTCTCCAGACTCCGGCTGATGAAAGGACTTTACAACTTGGGGTGCTGTAGGACTGTAAGGTTAGAGTTGAAGAACTGTTGTGCCACGTTGTGAAAGCAATCACCTTGTATTGAATTTGAACAAGATGAAGCAGATAGCCAGAGATCTGAAGGGTAAGCTAAACACTGCATATAGACGAGTGTTCATCTGGACACCTACGTTGACTGGAAACGCTCCGCTGAGGCTGCTCAGGAGAAGAAACGCAGCACACCTTCCAGAAGTCTGTCAGCGACGGAGCAGCAGCATCAGAGCCAGCAGCTCAAAGAAACTGAACAAGAGGGCTGGCTCAGTGCTGCGGGACGCTCTGGAACCCCTGAAGCTGACTGTAGAAAGAATAATGTTGCACAAGCTGCTTAACTAAACCTCAAACCCTGCACACAACGCACCGATCAGACAGCAGAACATGTTCAGAAACAAGTTCTGACTCAGTTATGGAGCTTCTTCTCCTATTTATAGTAAATCAACTTTTGGTTAACACGCAACAGTTTTGGATCGTTGTCAGAAGTTTTATTTATTGTGTTTATTTGACACAGGTAAATAAAACCACGTAATTCTCAAATCCACAACAGGAAGTGCACCAATGTCATGAAAACACCTACGGGGGCACACATTTACAATTTTGTGCTTTTACTGTGATTTTAAAGCAACTTGTCTTGTAGTTTTTACATTATTTTCATATTGAAATTAGGTGCAAGGTCATAGTTAAACAAGAATAGTGTGTTGTTGCCTTTTAATTTAAACAATTTCAAAGATTTTGTCTCTGACTGCTGGAGCAATTATTGATTTGAGATTATTTCAACATTTTACACAAGTGTGCTTTGATTAAATTGAGGGCGTGACTTAGTTAGTACCTTAAATATTGAAATTATTGAATCAAACTACAATTTAAACAACAAATCTCAATACCAAATATCCAAAATTCATCCAAAAAGAGAAAAAACTTTTCTTATTAAGCATATTTAAAACAACTAACCAAAGTGATGTACAGTAAATCTGAATAAATTAGAATAAGTGATATAAAACAATAATAATAATAAAAATGAAAGAATAAACATCTAAAAACAGTCAAAAATCATTAACAAAGCAAAACAAAAACCTTTCAACTCTCAGAGTCAAGAAATCCAAATATATTTTAGCATGTGCCTTATAAACATTGAGAGTTGAATCTGCTAACAGCTGATTCAGTCATTTCAGAGCTGCAGCTGCAAACGTTCTGTGTGCCAGCCAACCAGCAGCAAACCATCAATAGATCATCAACATCAGTAATCTGAAGGTTGAAGGTCAAAATAATTAACTCTAGATTCAAGTGTCAAACTGACGTGCAGAGATTGTTTGAATACCTGCATTCAGGTCATAAAACATCATCCAGAAGTGGTGCATGTTAAGAAAATACAGCCACATTATCAAACTTCATTTATCCGTCAAAGCCTTTGGAAGAACAAACAAGTATTTACAGTATACCTTGTATTTCTCTTCAGATTTAATCAACAAAAATAATAATAAATAAACCATAAGGTTGCAAAATAAATTAATTGTGCATCGTAAACACAAAAACACATATTACACTTTAAATGGTGATTATTTCCTCTTGTGGCACATAATCTAAAGGTTGTTTTATTATTATTATTATTATTACTGTATTTATTTTTTAACAGGAGAACCAGTAATGCATAAAAGTATAAAAACTTTAGTTCAAGTTCAAGTCAACTTTAATGTCATTTCCATCCCATGTGTTAGATGAGGTGGAACGAAATTATGCACACAAGTCTCGGTTACAACCAAAAATAGCTAAATGTAAAGTATAAAAATAGACCGTAAATAAGGATCTAAGATATACACTAAGATATGCGCTAAACACTAATAATGTAAAACAAAACGACGTAACAACAGCAGCCCGAACATGAGTCTGTGGTGAGCAAATAAGCATGAATGAATACAGCAACATGAGATAATCAGCAGCATGAGATCAGCAGCATGGATAATCAGCAGCACAGAAAAGTCACATATCACCGATTAAAGTGACATTACAGTGATTTTTTTTTTTTCACATTGATTATCCTGGTTAGGGATTTATGAGTCTAACAGTTTCAGGGTAGAAGCTGTTTCTCAGATTAGATTTAGAGATTATGTAGATTTAGAGATTACAGAGTACAATTAGTTTCAAGCAGAAGTTTACTACAGTCTCTTAACAAACATCCTTTCTGGCTTCTTGTGTTGTTTCCGTATAAAATCGGACAATTGTGCACACTGACAGTTTCAATCATATAGCAATATGCTGGTGAAGATTCTCAGTCATCCAGGACATGAAAATTAAAAAAAAAACATTCAATACAAAAACAACTGGACTTTATTACTTCATTATTTATTATGTCTTCTGTTACAAAAACATCTCTATCTTCTACGACAGGTCACAGAGGCATCAGGTCCAGGTAAGAAACCCAGACATCTCTCTCCTCAGACATGATCATAAGTCTCCAAATCCACAAAACACATGAAAACTGGAAAGGCAAAGCCTCTTAGCCAGGCTGAAGATTTGGTCCACTGGTCCACCGTTCCACGACCAGGATGGAAGTCGCAATGCTCCTCCTAAATCCAAGGTTCAACAATCGGTCAAAGTCTCCTTTACAACACCCTGGAGTAAACTTCCCTGGGGAGGGTGAGAAGTGTGGAACACACTCTCTGGTCCTCCATTAAAAATGGAAACCACCACCTCTGTCTACTACTCCACTGGCGTTGTCCCAGTCCTCCATGCGACTTTGGAAAGACGTGTCACCAATGAGAGCCCCACAACATTCAGAGCCTTCAGCATTTGGGGCAAATCTTGTCCATCCTGCCACCAAGAAGCTTTTTGACTAAAGAATTATCTTCCCCCCAAATCTTCAGACCTCCTCCTCAAAAGTGGACATGGTGGGTGGATTAATGGGATCTTCAAGGTGCTCCTTCCACCGCTCAACAATGCCCTCAGTCCAGGTCAGCAGTTCCCCACCCAAACCAAGCAGTCTGGGATTGGGCCCACTTTCCTTTTCTGACTCGGCGAACTGTTTGCCAGAACTTCCTCTAGGGCACCCAAAAGCCCATCTCCATGATCTCCCCCAAATTCCTCCCATGTGTTTGTGCATGCGACCAAGTTGCAGTCCTTCTGGCCACCCTGCACCTGTCAGCTGCTTCAGGAGTCCTCCAGGACAACCAAGTCCTGAAGGTCTCCTTCTCCAGCTTGATGGCCTCCATCACCACTGGTGTCCACCAGCGGTGTGGGGATCTGCGTCTGCCCTGCTCACCTAATTTGCCTCATCACCAGGTGATTCGTAGTTTGGGTATTTTATTTTTAAACCTTTATTTTACCAGTATTAAAAAAAAACATTCAGATTAAAAAGCTCTTTTTCAAGGGAGACAGGCCAAGAGGTAGCAACAAATACAACACAAATATTTAAACAGTTAAAAGAAAATGTCAAGCTATAAAAACCAGGTACTGTAAAACAAGCTAGCTATAAAAAAGGTGCATGTCATTGAATTGGCCTCAATAACTTTTAGTTTGGAAGTAATAGCACTGAATGAGATGAATTCAGTCAATCTCAGAGTTTATTTTATTAAGTTCCAAGAAGAGGGACCAGCGTGAACAAATGTCTTCTTACCCAATTCAGTAATAGAAAAACTATTGTGTTGTATTTTAGTTTTTGCTGATAGACAATGGAGAAATGGGACTATGTTCTGTTGAAAGGGTGGATTTTTAGCAGGATTTGGACGTTTTTTGGTGGATTTCTTTGAAAAAGGCAAGCTTATCAAAAATAAGGTGGACTGGATAAACCTTCTGTTAATTACAAGAACTTTAAATGTTTATGTATATAAATCTGAAGCGAATAAATTACTGGGCTAACCACTTGATGAGCTGCCTTTGCTGACCTTCATGTGTACAAAGGAGGTTAAATTGAGCTTGGACCCTGTCAAAATATTTTTTTCTCGTAAATATGAGTTGTGTAAACCCAAGCAAATGAGTTTGTGGTCTTTCAAAGTGAATATAAAAACGTATTCTGACATGCATTTTCTTCTGTTCGAAGAGTCCGCTTTTAGTTTGAGAGAGAAGTTAGTTATTTAGTCAAACAATGGGAGAGCATTAAAAGATGCCTGTGCAGCAGCTCTAGTCAACAACCCAAGTCAATACACCCTACTGGGCTGCATGCCTTCCTACAAACACAACCAATTGCTTTTAAAAGACCTCAGCACCAGATAGAAACATCAATTACAGTAAATTACACCAAAACAGTGTGTAACACTTCAATTTGTTTAATCTTCTATCTGTCTGAGTCATTTTGGATGAGAGGAAAGCAGAGCTGAGCAGAGTAAGATTACATTCAGTAGCACTAAGATGAATTTCACATTCCAGCTTTGGTCATGTGAATGCATAGATTGAGAAGTTTTCTTTTTGGGATTTCTCAGACTTCCTTTGAACGCATTAATTCACACTCAGACGAGGGTTATAAACGCTCTTCCTTTGGACAGCCTCTCTTTTTATGTACCAGTATTCATATTTGTGCTCTGTACAGTATAGCAACCTTGTGACTTTTTTAAATCCACATCATCTCTTGTGTGTGCCCCATTTTCAGTTGGCGTTGGTACTTTGAAGGCATACAAATGATTCTCCCAGGTTAGTAGTTCATCACGCTTAGAGGGCTCGCAAAGACAAAATTAGGATGCTTCCAGTGTTCAGGCTTCAACTTGAATGTGTTGGGGGCACAGGTTGATAAATTCTGCAGGAGAAAATGGGAACGAAAGCTATAGTTGTTGGTTTCCTCTCATTTTTAGATCCACAAAAGACAGACCATTAAAGGTAGAAAAGCGCACAACCAAAAACAACATCCCATTTTAACTAAGCAGTGCATCAATGTCTATCCTTGTCATGGCTGATTATCCAGGAGGGGTGTTGGTTGCTGGGGACAGATGAAGATTTGGGTGTTTTAGTGAATGTTTTGGGGAAGGAGGGGGAGGGGGTGCTAGAGTAAATGAAAGACAAATGCAAGTAGTGCCCACTCAGCTATTTTCCCAGTCAAGATCAAAGGCGCGCCGGACCGGCCGCTCCACAGGAAACTTGAGATGGGTCCGGCCTTTGTTTGCTGTTGCTACGCGACCTGCAGAACGCTGAAAGTGTTTGCAGTGGGGCACATAATCAAAACCATTTCCAGTATAAATTTTTTAAGACAGCCTTCTGTTTGTGTTCTGGGTCTTTGAAGCCAACGGAAAAGTCCAACGCTAATGATTTGTCTCTCGGTTTTTGTCGCGGAAAAGGGTTTGCCGAACGAAGAGAAACAGCTGCAGCTGTACACGCACACACTTTTAAAGGCCACTTGTCATTTGCGTGCACTGTTAATATCTTTGATTCGAACGCACCACGGAAGCACTGTCGTGTTCGCGCGCAACATAAAATGACCAAGATCGTAAAGCTGCAACTTCAATATTCCTTGAAAGATTTATAAGCGTTGCTTTGGCTTTCAAACAAAACTAATTATGAGGCTGTTATGTATTAATGGGCCCCATGATAGTGAGGGTGGCTAGACATGTGTCACAGAGAGCTCATTACATATCATTAGTTCAACACTTCAATAATGTCTACACCTGCTGAGCAGCAGATAATGACTTGGCCCTGGATAGTTGCAGGACTATTGTCGACTAAGCAAAGCACTGCCAGGAGAATAAATCCACAGGCTTATGAGGGGAAGAAAACTGATAAAGATGCACACTAACCTAAAGTGCACACATTTTTTTTTTTATTATTTAGTGTAAGCGAACACACGAGAAGCTCAGGAAAGAGGAAGCAGCATTTGTCTGTTTTAACATGCTTCAGGGCTTGAGGGTTAATTCATTAAATAATCTAACAAAATGAACCATCTGGAAATTAATTGCATGTTTTTCTATACATTACACATCCTGGAAATACATTATTTAAAATGATCTAGTCACCACTTCTGATTGTTGCTTAAAGCAACGGTTCAGCTCTTTTGATGTGGTGTTTAATGGAAATATGAGCAATTAATGTATTACACATTTTAGATACTGTATATGAAAAACCTCAATTCAGAGAAATTGAGTTTAGTTTTGGTTCATATTTGTGAACTTTTAGCTACTCAGAGTAGAGCCAGGACCAAAATGGGTTGCGGCTATCTTAAAATAGCTCAAATCTTAAATACTTTAGTCATTCATGCATGTGATGTTAGTTAAACCTTTGCACTGTCATCAGTTTCACACTGTACAGTTATTCCAGTGAAAATTCCTGCCAGATGTGCCCTAAGCTACACCAGAAGCACTTCTGTTATTTGGACTTGCAAATAATCGTAGGACTTGGTGTAAAACAGTGTGCAATGCTAAGTATAAAGGGAAATAAATTAAAAATATCAACTACTATGACGTTATAGAGTTTAAAGTTATGAGTTGACAGCAGACCACTTTGGTTTTGGCTCCATTCTTCATAATTTTGACATAGAAGCTCACTTCAACCAATTTGATGTTTCATTTTTATTGTTCTTGTATTATTGTGTGAATGCTTATGAAGCATTCACACTATTGTGATCCTGTTTATTTTTATCACCCGAGGTTCTTTCAGCTATTCCATATATTTTCAGCATCTTTCTCGTTCCACAATTTTTGTGTTATTTCAATAAATCATACATTAGTTCTTTCAAGACAATCCTGCTGTGACTGTTGGTATTGGTGCAACTTTAGCTTTTTGAAATGTTTAGCCTTTTCTGCCATTTTTTTTCCTCATAAAAAATGAATTGAGCTCATTTTACATCCTTCAAATCTTTAAATCTGTTTACAACCATGTACTGCTCCTTTCACATTTTGTTCTGGTTCAGCTTCTTTCAGATTCATTCTGCAAATAAAAACAAATCAACTACCTTCAACTAATTTCAGCTGTTTTTCAGCTGTTTTGTGTTCCTTTCTGCTTTATTCTGCTGACTACGACATTTTTACGCTTCTTTGAACATTTTCTGTTAATTTCTGCTCATTATGCTACTTTTAGCTGATTTCTGCAAGTTTCAACTATTTCTGCTATTTCAGCTACTGTTTAGCTGTTTTATGCTAATTTTAGCATTTTCAGCTAATTCCAATATTTTTTGCACTCATTTAAACTTTTTTCAGTCTAAATCTGTAAAAAAAAAAAAGTGCTCTCTCCGCTTCATTCTGGTAATTTAAACTTCTTTCTGCATTTTAGCTACTATTCAGCTATGCATTTTTGCTTTTTTCCCCAAAAAAATTACACTTTTTTGTGCTTATTTCTGCTTCTTTCAGCTTGATTGGGCACTATTATGCTCTCTCCACGTCCTTCTGGTATTTTAACCATCTTTTTTGCCTTTTCAGCTATTTTTCAGTTATTTTTGCTGTTTTCAGCTATTTTAGCAAATTTACTTTTTGTGCTCATTTCTGCTTATTTAAACCTAATTCAGCAAATATGTGTACTTTCTGCTTTCTTCTGCTAATTTAGGCTTGTTCTTACATTTCAGTTAATTTCAGCATGTTTTTAGATAATTTCAGCTGTTTTTCAGCAAGTTCTTCAGAAATAAGCGTTCACATTGAATTTTCTCAGGAAATGCAATATCTCTAGATGTTATTATTTCTGTTTTCATATGCACAACTCACCCAGAATTTCATAACTCTGAATAAACTGACCTTAATTTATTTGCTTTTTTTATTTATTTATTTTTTATTTTTTTATTTATTTTTTTATTTTTTTGGCTTAATGTCAGAAAAAAAAACTAATTGTGGACAGAGAGTAGTTTCAAACCTAAATTTAAAAATTACACATGACAAAATGTTATTTTCATAGCCTATGCTAGGGAGTTTTATTAAATATTTCTTGTGAATAACAGGGCACATAAAATCTGCATTTGCCAAACGAGTGAGCTTCATTTTTGGAACAATGAAAATGAAAATTGTGCTGTGTCTGCCTTGTGTTTTCTCTGTTTGAGCCAGCTGGCTCTGCTTCGGCATCCTCTCCCAGGCTCCCAGTTTACTGCAGTGATGACAATGGCAACCAGCGACTGCATGGCATGTAAAAATGACAAAAATACCAGCAAGCCATGTTATTTGAAAGTGAAGACAGCTTGAAACCTACTTCACTGTCAAGAGGAATTCACTGGCGTGCGTTATTTTTAATTTATAATTTCTAGTCCACAAATTCCTTGAGGATTCTCCAACATGCTGAATTTCTTTCAGCCGACAAGAACTAAAAATGGCCCACATTCAAGTGTGTCATGAGCTTATGTGCTGTGTCCTGCCTTGACTCGCTCCCGTCAGTACCACTGAGCGTGCCGGTGAAGCTTTAAGAGAAAACATGCAGGACACAGCAGGCGAAAAGGGATGAGACAAAACAGATTCATCTTCCGAACATCTGTTTCACCCTTTAAGAAAACGAGTCGAGGCTAATCCTGCTGTTCGGATGGAAGAAAGAGTTGTCTTCTCTTGTCAGTGCTGACAGGGATCCACCCCTGCGTGACATCACATTGCTGCCAAATCTCTCATCAGCAGCCGGAGTTTTCTCTAATTGCTGTGTGAATGGCTGCTGTGATAACTGAACATTGTGTAGATTTACTACAGCTAAGTGCAAATCTTTTATCAGCTTGAATTAGTTTTTGACAAAAACAACTCATAGCTCATCTGTCCACCTGATTCTTGATACAAATGATTCAATGAAACAATATTTGACTTGACGCAAATGATAAATGATAGTTCTGTGATGTAATTTAAACGAGGGACCCACTGGCTCGTTGTGTGTCCTTATTTGCGACGTGCTACACTGCAATTAATAAATCATCTAAAAGTTATGAAACATGGAGCCAAAAGAACTTTGTATAAATAATCAGCATGCAAACGCAGTAGGAAGAGTTTGAATATTGAAAAAGTGCAAATGACTTTAAAAAGCTAAGAAGTTCTAGAGTTTGACAAAAACATCATGTGAATTTTTTTTTATAAATTTTATAGTGAAACATTTTAATTCGTATTTCAGTTTTACTCGTAAAAACAGATGCTGAGTTAATTTTATTTTTCAGATCAGAAGGATATTTAAAGCACATTGTAAAATGTAATAATTTTGTTTGTTTGCATTAAGTACAATCATTTTCTTGTCCAATCTGAGGAAAATACACAACTGAATAATTAATATCTTACCTGTTGCAGATAGCTCTTTGAATGACCTCATTCAAGATAAATATTTTAATTCTGGCTGGCTTAACCAGATGACAGCTGGTTTGAGTGGGACCATTAACAAGGTGGAGTGAGTTTTTTTTCCAAGGAACTTTAATCTCAGCATGATGCACAGCTGCAGAAAGAAAATCTCTGCAGAGAGTGGTGAAGGCTGCACAGAAGACTGTTGGAGTCAGTCTCCCCACCATCACAGACATCTACACCTCCAGA
>JARVGQ010001175.1:14259645-14273775 GCA_031762355.1 Hypsolebias martinsi | reverse complement strand
ATGCAGTGCTTTGATATGATACTGTTTTATAAATGCTAGAACATGTTTTTAATACAAAGCCAACTCTTGTACAAAGTTTGTTGTTCATTTATTCAAATATAAGCATCAGAGAAATTTGTAAATGTTCAATAAGCTTAAAAATCTAAATAAATTGATGATTACATTGTACTAGTATACTTTGGTTTCTAAGCACAGTATACCCACTACAAAAATGTAGACTACACCACTGCCTGTCCGTAGATTGTCCTCCCAAGGCTACCGTCTTCCTCCACGTCACCCTGCTCCTGGTTATTATATGTGAGTTTTGCTGCATACGTCTTTTATTTTCTGTATTAATAAATACAAAGTAGTTTTCTTTATTTTATCCTTGAATCCCCCATGTCTGTCTGCACCTTCAACTCCAAAACCACAGATCATGACGAACGTCAAAGCAGGCAGATACCCTCTTCCTGTTGTCTCGGCGCTCTGACTTAGCTTCATCGTGCACTTTGGGGTCAGCACCACACCAAATCACATTTGTCCCATTCCATTCATGTCACGGCCTTAATTCAACATATCATCACAACGAAAACCTTAGTCTAAGGGTAATTGAAAAGGCCCAAGGGGACTTCCTGTCTTGTGCTTGGACCACCCTCTTCCCCACCATCCCTACATCCATCATTCTAGAGTTAGGCCCTGGGGTGAAGGCTAACAGAAAGATTGCCATACATTCTCACTTAGAGGCCTCTTGACTGTGGTCTCATGGGATCTGAACATACAGCTGCAATCACCAGGACTGGAACTACGCGCAGCCTCACGTCCAGTCCGTGCTGATTTATCGGCCTTGGACCGGCAGGCGCAAGCTGGAGCGTGTCAGCATCGACACGTTTAGCAAATGGATGGGCATCAATAGGGGATGTGATCAGAAACAGAAAGGATCTGTCAGATGTAGAGTTCATAGGCGTTACAGCTGCCTCGCGATGCCCGCTGCAACAGAGAAAATTAAACACCCGCGATGACTCGTCGCTTTGAAACACCATGGATTGTGATCAATGGGCGCCCTGTTTCAAATCTGGCCTCAAACAGCAAAATATATTTCAGAAATCACATAAAGTCATAACAGCTCTCTACATATTTATTTATATGTATTTATTTTGACCAAAAGGTGATAGTTTTGAGAACCAGCATGCGATTAAAACATCTCTGCAGAGCTTTGGTAAAAATCTAACGCGGTGCGTTCTTTAGGAGGCGCGATCAAAGCCTTTGTGGCGGTATCTAACAACCACTTCAAATGCATTCTGTTAACTGGGAATCATTATGCACGGATTCTAACTGATCATTGTTTTCAAAGATCATATACTCAAACTGTTCCCAAAACACCAGAAACGCTTGAACGTGCAGATTTAAGCATATTTGTATGGCTTTTCACATACATGAAAGCTACCAGCTGCCCTTGTCAACGAGAGGAGAACATTAAGGCTCAGGGTGGTTGATGGAGGATGGATGAGGGTCTGGATGAGGGATTAGAAGCAAAGGCACCAAAGTAATGGTCATTCCTTTAAGAGGATGCGAAGGCTCAGAGCTGGGAGGACTTGAAAGATCTTCAAAGGTCTTCACACCCGACACAACTCACCCTAACTCCCCAACAAAAAAATGATAAAAGCAATAAAAAAATTACAAAGATATGAACTTTTTTGTTTATTCCTTTATTTTTTGCATCCCTTTAGGCCACAACGAACAATTCGTTGTTCATTTGTTTGCTTTTGTTTAACAGGTAAGAGGTGAGCATGAAAGAGTCTCCAAACCTGGCTCATCAGAATTTTTATTTCTTAAATATCTGTTACGTAAGGCATGGATAATAAATGACAAAAGAAAAAAGGATTCTTTTTAAGAACCAGCCACGGGGTAAATTGCATAGCATCAAAAGACACGCATGCATTACGCATGAGGGTGGGCAGGTCCTTTCTTTCCATCCTGCTGTATGTTGGCTATTCAGCAAAACTCCAGTCAGTTGCACCGATTTTGGGCAAATTCTATAACAATGGTGAGGGAGCTGAGCGTTTTATGGGCTTGGGCTTAAGTTGACAGTAGAGTGACCGTTGAGAGGAGTAAAAAGAGCCTAGTTTAATAAGCCCTGGTGTAGGCTGGTCTACGCAGGGGGTTGGCACCGCAGAAAACAGAAAACTGCTGTGCAGATGAACATGAGAGAAATCTAAAGGACTGCCTAAATCATAGAGGCACAGAGCTGGGACTCCATTTCTCTAAACGTGTGCATATAGCTGCATAGTCTAACATGGGAGCCCTGCTTCTGGTGTGCATGTGTGTTTTTAGGAGCTCGTTAACTCTAAACAAGCACAAACAGACATGAAACAGATCACCTTATCTCACATAGGAATACATTATATGAGCTGCGTCTCTTACGATGCAGCAGCTCTTGTTTTTCATTGTGTTTTTTTCTTTAAAATGAGTCATTATGGGTTGTTACAGTTGGACCTCATTATGCATTCTTTGTACTGGTGATGCCTGATGTCAAATCTGCATGTAGCAGTCTATTCATTTGATGGGAAGGGGATGAAGTGGGGGGTTTAAAAAAATGTTTCTGCAACTGCGTTTATGTGCTGCAGCAATTTTGCATAGAAAGAGAGAGAGAGAGTTCCACACGTCAGAGGGAAGAATCAGGCCCTACTTACCTTGGAACCACACTGGCACAGATTAGGGGCCATCATGAAGGAGCCATGGAGGGTGAAGATGGCCAGGAGCTGCAGAGATGAAGGTTGATGAGATAGAAAAAAAAAGTACAAAAGTAGCTGGCAAAAAAAAGGGGGGGAAAGGGTTGAGGGCGTGTTGATAAAAAGAAAACAAGAAGGGAAACCAAAGCACCTCTGACTCGGCCTATAGGGGAGGTTCACAAGTAAAGCCAGAGATCCAATTAAAATCGCACTTGGTCACTGAATATTAGTGCTGACACAGCCTGCCTGTGAGTGCCACTGGAAAAGTATGGAAACTGCACAGTGTAAGTTATGCAAGATGTCATATTCGGTTATGATGATGCATAAAAGCTGAAATCTGGTATGACAAAGCAGCCAAGCCGCCCGTGCACAGCTGGATATCTAACCAAATATGGTCCAACAGCAACACAGGAGGCTCCACCATGCAGCAGAGGTGGGAACACATTTATTTATTTTTTATTCATGACATCAAACTGATGTATACCTTGTCCAAAATGGCACCTGCGCTTGTTGCTAGGCAGAGCGCAGAAGGAAAGATGGCGGCGAACAAGTGGCAAACTGGGAAGGGGTCTAAATCACTGGAAAACGAAGGGTATGAGTTCAGTGTTTATTGAACATTAACACATCTTTGGTTGTAAAAAGAGAAAATATATAAACTGAATAAAAGAAATGTGTGGTTGAAGGCGCTGCCTCCTGTCCCCACACAACCGATAAACACTTTCACTCGCACAAAAAAAAAAAAATAGAAAAGCACTCTTAGAATCCAAAATATTATTTAATCAGCTCTGTGGGGAGCTGTAATATTTTCAGAAATACAAGTGGAAAGAACAAAATGGGAATGTTTGGGGTTTAGCTGAAGAGCTGCAAACAGAAACCCTGAAACTATCCTAACACCTATAAAACATTTGATGCAAGCTATTGATTAGGCTGCAAAAGACGGAAAGTGACCTTATAAATTCCATCTATCTCTTTCATTAAAGTCTGCTGATCAAAGCCAAGTTCGCCCCAGTTAAAGAAGCACTTCACTGTTTAAATATTTCAAACCGACCACTCGAAATGATCTTAGGCTATATTAAATCACTTGTTATATAAGCTTAATGTCAAATGATATTATTTTTTACAGCAGCAAGTCACACTTGTTAGGAGAATCAAAAAGGCTGATGTTTTAACTGGTTGTTGGTGAGTTGAATGGTTCAATAGAAGCTCCTGCAGGAAAGTTAAAAATTAACTGTGCAGGAGAAAAATCAAGGGGTGGGGGCGGGGGTGCAAAATGCATCATCAAAAATATCTGACTTTCCCAAAAGATGCATTCCTGAGAGAACGATGGGCAACAACATGCAGCAACGCAGAATGCATAAACAAGTTCATCACAGCCTGCATATTATAAGCATACAGTGAGAGGGCTTTATGGGAAAAACTTGTAATAATTAGAACAAAATTATGTTAATCTTGATGTCTTTTTTTTTATCAAACTGCTTTTTTGCTGCTTGGATTTGGTTTTATAATTGATATCCAAATAAAAAAGCACCAGAGAGACAACAGGAGGGTTATTTTTGTTCATTTTGATCCACAGATTTCCATGAAATTAAACTATTTTGTACATACAATATAGTAAGTTAGCAGAAAAATCATCTGAACTTTATTATAGTTGAATAAATTTTTGAAAAAATGTGGAATTAGATCCTCAAAAAAAATTCTAGAGAATGTTAAGGTGCATAAGATAAGCTGTTTCTTGGCAGAAAAGTGCCTTTTATTGTTTGTTTGTTTGTTTGTTTCATTATAAGACTCATGTGACTTCTAATCAGGTTTATCTTTCAAGATGTCAAGAACAGATGAAATAAAAAGTCACACATCTTTTAATCACATCATTCTTCCCTTGAGACATGGTTAGATGTCATCAGGAAACAAGGAGAGTAAGCTTTTAGCCAAAATAACTCACTGAGGATTCGTTTCTCTTTCTTCAGCTGAATTCAAGCTTTGCTGAAAAACATAAATTAAAGAAAAATTACTCCAGCTTGTTATTGTAAAACCAAAAAAAGAGGTTTTTGTGCTTTTATTTTATAAACCTGAGCAAATAAGAAACTGCAAGAGAAGCAAACATTTTACTGGATGCAGTACTGAAACATGTTTTAAGTTTTATTATTATTATTATTATTATTATTATTATTATTATTATTATATTTATGTCAATAACATGTGTGTTCAATAAGAATATTGGGAGGAGTTCTAAAATCTTGCATGGGATGTACATTAATTAATTTATTTATTTATTCTGGTTAACATTTAAACACTTGGTTCAACTTTGTTTGAAGATGAAAATGCATGAAACAAACAAACAAGTAAACAAACAAACAAACAAATCAATAAAAATAATAATTAAATAAATGAATACATAAAATTAGCCCAACTGACTTAAAGAGGGGGAGAGGGGAATATTTAACTTTTATTTATAGACTCATTGAGTCCCAAGGACTCATGAGAGACCTGTTTTGGGAGCAGATGGTAGTGGTGGTGGTGTTGGGTGGGGGGGGTTAAAGGCCTTGCTCAAGGGCCCAGAGTGGGGCAAATGAAGGTGTGGGCGTTTCACCTTTCCCACCTTGATGTTGTCGATTCAGAAATGCATGTATTCAATGCACAGTAAGAAAAAAAAATAATAATAAAAGTTTTTTTTATGATGGTTTGGGTTTTGTAGCTGTTTTTTGTCCATCACTTCCGGTTAATTTAAATCCAATTTCTCTAATCCAGAATAGACTTTCAAGGGTTCACAAAAATTGTAAATCTGCGGACAAGACTTTTGATTTTTATTTATTTATTTATCTATTTTTAGAATAAGAAAGTTTAGTCGAAAATGACTTGATGATCTCACGCACGTCTGATCAAAGAGAATATAGACACTTTAATAAAATATTAGGTACATAATTAATTATACAGTAGGCTTATGTACAGTGGAGCTCTAATTATGCCATTAACACGAACACTGTGGTTTTACACACACGCTGCACAGAAATGTGAACATACATATTGTACAAGAAATGTTTAATGAAGAGGGGCTGAGAACTTGAAGTTAAGAGAAGGAAATACTCATAGTATAAATAATGAGCCTGGCGGTGTTTTAATTATAGTCAAACCATGCTTCAGGCCCACCACGTTGGCTTCTTAGATCTCGAAATTTAACCAGAAAAAAAAAACAACCTTCCAGATAATTATTAACCCTGCGACATCCACGAGTCATGAATAAATTGTCTATTCATCCCAACATACATTACACCTAGTTTACATTCAACAACGACCCCTAAAGTGAGGGCTACATTCAGCAAGACTTCATTTTTTTATTTTATTTGTCCTTTTTTTATTTTTTCTTTACCTTTTAATAGAAATTTCAGAAAACAAGATTTTTTTTTTATAGAATCTTCACAAAATAGACTTAAAACAGCAACTAAGTGATGAACTTTGCTCCTGTCCAAGATTTAACAGCGAGAAGAAGAAGAGCTGGACACGTTTGGACACGCGGGGGGGGGGGGACTGAGGACGTCTCACAAACTACCTGCAACGTTCACAACAAGTAAAGAGAAACAGCTGTCTTTGACAGGAGGATGCACGTGGAGGAGTGGGGGGGGTCTGCAGGCGGGGTGTGTCCCACCAGGGCCTCAGAGCGAGGGGATGTTGCTGCACTGCTTTGGTGGGAACGAGTCCACGCCGCTGTGGCACGTGTACCATCCGTTCACGACGCTTTTCTGAAAGGGAGAGGCGGAGGAGAAAGTCCGCGAGGTCTGGTGGAAAGCGTGGCCCGTCTGGCTGCAGGGGTACTGGGAGGACTGGGACCTGTAGCCGCCCCTCTGCAGCAGCAAAGGGTCTAAGAGGGGCTGCGGCCTGTGCGCCGGGTAGTCCATGCTGTCAAACGCGTGATGGAAGCGTGACCTCGGGGTCAACTCGTCCTGACTCTCAGGGGACATGGGGACATCCTGAGCTGAGGTGGGAGGGTTCAGGGGGCTGATCTGGGTCGACCTGCCCTCCACGGCCTGGTCCTCGTCCCCAGGACGCGCGTCGCCGCCTTTGGAGACGTGCGCCTTATTGTTGGGGGCACAGTGGAGCTTCATGTGCTTTCGCAGGGAGCTCGGGTGGGTGTAGCACTTGTCGCAGCCTCTGACCTTGCACATGTAGGGTTTATCGCTGGAGTGCACGTGGGAATGCTTCTTCCTGTCGCTGCTGTTGGCGAACCGCCGGTTGCAGCCCTCGAACTCGCACTTAAAGGGTTTTTCACCTGAAAACAAAGAGCGGGCAGAAAAAGAGAGAAGGCCACGAGTTACCAGAGTGGACGCATGCAGGCCCGTGCACGGGAGCTGAGCTCGGGTGGATGACGCTAACAGATAATACGACTGCAAAATGAAAAATGCACAGTGACGTCAGAGCGAAGAAGAAGTTTCAGGGCGAATTACAATATCAGCCCTCTAATTAAACATTTAAATGTAAATTATGATGCATTAAAAGAATATAAGGTTGCAAAGTGACCAAAAACATCTCTTTTGCCTGGTTAAATAAAAGTTAATAAATTAATAAATGAATAATACTTTGTGTTTGATCGGAGTGTCGAAGATGCTGCAATTTATTGCCATAAAGTGTCTGATTAACGAGCACGCGCACGTGCAGCCGCGCCACAGCTTAGCAAATGTCATTAAGGGTCTCTGTTGTGTCTCTATTCTCTGCAGCTTTCATCAGAGAAACAATTCACAGCAGAAATAAAAGAGGGTGCCCAAGGAATATGTTTTTTTTTTTTTTTTTGGTCCAGTCTTTTTCTTTCGTGTGCGTGTGCGTGTGTGAGTGAGTGAGAGAGAGTAATCCATTCATTCTGATCTGCATTTCACTGTAATTAAGCTGCATCAAATTCGTCCCCCTGACATGTGTGAAAATAAGAATAAAACACAAAAAGCTGCAAAAATAAAAAGCGCTGGAAAGTGAAATGCGTTTTACGTCACACAGCTGGAGGGTGGTGGGGGGGTATTTAAATAATCTTGTTGTGAAGCGTTTTGTTTTCTTATTCTTACAATAATCATTATTGTTTCCCCATCCAACATCACGACCACTCCGGAGAGCGTGTGCATGCGCGTGCGCTCCCCGTGCGCTGCCGAGCGGGAGAGGATGGATCCCTGCGAGGCAGCGTAACGGCTACGTCACGACTCTCCGGTGTCCCGGGATTTATTTAATAATTTCTCTGAATGAAGAGAGAGAGGGAGGCAGCGCATGAGCAGCAGGCCCGCGCGCATGCACGCGTCTGCAGCTGTGCGTCTCGTGTGTGGTTCCTGCGTGGGGGTGTGGGGGGGGGGGTCGTGTGGAGGGGGTGGGTGTACTATACACATGGTTTTTAATCTTTTAACAAAGGAAACAAGACGAAAACCACCTCAAACTTTCAATAATAATAATAATAATAATAATAGCCTAATAATAATACAAATAATAGCACTACACAGAAATAAGCGAAACAAAAACTAGTCACAAACATTATTATTATTATTATTATGGTTGTTTTTATTATTATTATTATTATTATTATTATTATTATTATTATTATTATTATTATTATTATTGGTGCTGTTGTGAACTGACCTGTGTGAGTCCTCTTGTGAATCTTTAGATTCTCTGATCGCGCAAAAACCTTCTCGCAGCCGTGGAAGGGGCAGGGGAAGGGCTTCTCCCCGGTGTGCACGCGGACGTGGTTCACCAGCTTGTATTTGGCTTTGAACGGCTTCCTGTCCCGCGCGCAGCTCTCCCAGTGGCACGCGTACTCGGAGTGCTCGGGTCCGCCGACGTGCTCCACCGTCACGTGCGTCACCAGCTCGTACATGGTCCCGAAGGCTCTGGAGCACGACGCCTTCCCAGCTGCGCCCTCGCTCCACCTGCACACCAGCGCGTGCTTGGCGCACCTGAGGAGCGCGTCGGCTCCCGCGCGCTGGATCATGTTCAGGGGCTTGTAGAGCCCCAGGAACTGGGAGACGAGCTGCTGGCTGCTCCCCTTCATGGGGCTTTGGCCGTAGGGGTGAGTCCGGGTGAGGAGGTCGCCAGGGAGACCCAGCATCATTTGGCTCCCGAGGTCTCGGGACGCGTCGGAGGAGGGGTGGGCCTGCTCCTGATGGTAGCTTGTGAAAAACGCATGGCTCCTGTTGTCCCTAAAGTCACGGTACCTTCCAATCCCGCCATGTTGGTTGGCTCTTGGTGCCAGTTGATCTGTGACGGGTGGCATGCCGGCTCCAGAGAGATTGGCTCCAAAGATAATGCCCCTGGGGCTGTGCTCTGAGCGGTGGCCGGGGTATCCAGAGTCTGGAACCGAATGGTCAGCATATGCACTGGACCTCGGCTCGGGGTAGTCTCGCAAACTGTGCGAGGGGCAGAGTTTTAAGGAACTGCCAGTGGGGTGTCCCATGTGCTCTCCTGCCAAAGGTGGCAGCACCACGCTGGGTTCAGTATTGCTCTCCCCGGGGTTGACGCAAGAGAGAGCAGGGCAGCTAAACCTCGAAAGGCTTGTCATGTTTTTGTTGTGCGTTTTTCTTGCTCTGTGGCTATGAGTTTCAACCAGCTCAGCCTTTAGAGAAAAATTCTCTTCCCATTTTTTTTTTCCTCGCAGTGTATCATCTGCACGTGAAACTCTCGGCCGGGAACATCGCAGGAGGAGGAACCAGAGTCAGTTGCGTTAAAGTTGGTGTGAGTCCCATGCCGCTCACTTTGCCCTCTTGATTTGTGGCAATAACCGTGGTAGTAAAAAAAAAAATAAATGCTCCGGAGCAGGCCATGGTGCAATATAAAAGCACAGCAGGCAAACCTGCTTTTAAAAAAAAAAAATGGGGGGCTTTGGGATTGGTTGGAATGCGGCGTGATTGACAGGCGCTGGGTTTGTTTTAAAAGGGACGCGCAGGAGTTCACGGCACGACTCCGTCTTTCAAACATGGCACAGAAAACGCTTTGAAACGTGCCGCGGTTCTCCTTCAAGCTGCTGCCTTCTCATTAGGATCCCTTCTAGTTGTTGTTGTTTTTTTTTTTTAATGCACAGGTTTATGTTTACTAATCATGAAGTCCAGAAGTCAGGGGATTAGATGTGGACATGTGCGCAACACAAAGTCTGCAGCGTCTTTTTGCTGCATGCGCTCTTGCCAAAACAACTTCTCCTGCCTTGCAAGAACAATAGAGGCTGGTCTGAGCGTGTCCGGGCCAATTATGCTCAAAACTTGCTTTATGGATGTAATGCAACACTTGAAAAACACAAAAAAGTTGCACGAAAACCTGACTTTTTTTTTTTAACTAAAACAGTGCGTATTTATCTGTATCTCTCACTGAGCAAAGCTTTTTAATGAAGCGTTTTTAATCATCTGCACGAGAAAAAGTTTCTTTTATTAAAGCAACAAGTAGCAGAAAGGAAAAAGAAGGGCCAGGTCTTTATATTATCCTTTTTTATTATTTTTTTTTCTTTTGGTGCCATTTGGGAGAACAACAGAGCTGTTTTAAACCTTGGAGCCGAATGTAAACCATCTCTGTAAATAAAACCTCTCTCATTAAAGCCCATAAATAAATTAATAATCTTCAAAAAAAAGAAAATTAAAAAAAAAATTAAATAAAAGAGGAGCTGCATGCGTCCTAGAGGCTGGCACAGGATTTATTTAAATAAATAAATAAATAAATAAATAAATAAATAAATAAATAAATAAATAAATAAAATGTTACGTAAAATGTAAATTGTGGAACGTGAGCTGCTGAAAGAAAACTTACTTTCTGTGGGGTTCTGTGAGGACACTCTGCTCTCATATGGAGCTCTTTCTGCGTCAGCAACCCCCCCCCCCCCCAATGGCTCAGCCTCGGCCAGTTTTCCTCAGATTCTTTCATCTGTTACTTTTATTTCAACCCACGCGACGAGGCGTGGGCTCCCAGCTGCAGCTTATCAAGGTTTAAGGTGAAAACCCTCTTACTTCCAAAGGCTCTCACTATTACAAAAACTTTTTTCCCCACTGGTATTAAAAAAAAAAAAAAAAAAACTGGTCCACTGTTATCCTGACGTCACTTGCAGTGGTTCTATAGGCCCACTTAAGCTGAAGTGCTGCAGCCCATGCAGGCCCAGAACCGGCCCACTTCCGCCCTGATTGTTCTGGGTTCGTCCACTTGATGCATTTCTGCAGGACTGAGGCCGGAAGTCCAAATAAGGTGAAGCTTTTCAACCTGTCAGTCAAACCGACAGGTCTGAATGTTCAAGGTCTTAATAAAAATATTATTATTATCATCATCATTATTATTATTATTATTATTGTCATCATCATCATAAAATGGGGAGTTATGATGAGGTTAGGTTCAACTCTGCACGTGAGATGTGTGTGTGTGTGTGTCAATGTTGCTAAAGGGTTAACATTTCATTTAGTTTCAGGAATTTTTAAATAGCCTGAAAAGTTGTTGCAACTTACTTGGGCTATTTATTATTAGCCTTGTTTGTTAAAAAAAATGTATTTTAAAAAGCTAAACCAAGTAAAATCAGCTCAAAATTTGATTATAAGTTTATTAAGGCAATATATAATTAACAGTGCTTTGATTTATTTTTTTTTTTGTCCTGGATGACTGAGAAGCTTCACCAATATAGTGCTTTGACTTTTTTTTTTTTTAATGCATAAAAAAGCTAAAAACAAAGTAAAACCTGCTGAAAATTTAATGGTAAAAAAAAATCCAAACAACAAATTTTAATTTTACTTGTTAAAATCTAAAAAAAAAAAATAAATAAATAAAAAAAGGGACTAATAGTTTATTTAGTTTCATTGGTAACTTTGTCATGTTGCAGCTTTGCTGTGTGGTTTGTTGATTCATCCCAAATCAATTAATGCCAGTTTTTTAATTTTATAAACCAGTACATATACTTTCAATAAAAATAACCTCAGCTTAAAAAAAACACACATTTTGACTCATGAAAAGCCCTAAAAGCACGGCAGCTTAATGACTCTGGTCATTTATGTTGAACCCTATACGTAGTCTGTTGGGCACATATTTATCACACCAAAAAAATTATAAAACTCTAAATGTTAAAAAAAAAAAAATCCTCATCACAAATATAGTTCACAATCACACCACCTAAACAAATAGCAAGCGTGGAGATAAAATAAATCAGAAACTCAATTTCAGTAAAAACACCACATCTATAAAGTCCAAAATACGGCAGAAAAATAGATGAAAAATAATTCAGTTTAGTATTTTAAAATGCAAAATGTCATATGAGTATTTGTAAACAAAAATAATAATAATAGCTGTATTTAAACATCATTAAATGCACACACTGGTTTAAAATAAGTTCTATAATATAGTGTGTGCTTTGTGATTGTTACCAATGTATACAAATATCTATATATATTTTATATTGTGGTAAAGTAATGAAAATATATTTAAAAACTGTAAATGTAATGTGTGTTTTGTGGTGATGAATGTGTTTCTGTGTAAACGACTGCGTTCATTAGTGTGCAGAGATGTTCTAATTGATGTGGGATGGCAGTGCACCTTGTTGCCATCCCGTCATGAAATTTAGATGAATTAACAGGATTGGGATGAGTCCATGTGAGGGGACAGCTGCTCCAGTAAATCACAGCAAGAAGTCAATTAGCTCTCGCCATCAGCCATAAGAAGCGCTGTCGCTCACATGACCGAACAATTCCGAAAATCTCTGTCCTGCATTCACTTTCAAAACTGTTTTAGACGCAGCTAACTCAAAGTGAGAAAACTGAAAATTATAAACTATAGCTGACGCGATGAAGTCAAATATACCGCTTGTAAAAGTTAAAATTACTAAAAACACAAACAATCATTATCAGCCATTATTAGCCGCTATAATTAGAACAAAAAGTGACTTATGAGGCTACATGTGTTCCTGCTTTATTTCAGCGCAGCCTCGTAAAGTTCAAATTTGCTTTCCAAAAACAAATTTTGAGCAGACGCGCGCAGGTATTCTGAAAAACTGACACATTTCAACCCAAAAAAATGAAGTTGTAAATTTTGAAAATGTAAAAAATTGTTACAAAACAATGGCGTCGAGTGCAAACTAGAAGCTAAACGTTTGTGTGGTTCGAAAAATGTTCTAAAACTTAATTAGCGGTGCTTCTCATTCAAAACCAAAATATTTTATTGTCTTATCATGTGTGTCTATATATATATATATANNNNGAGGCCAAAGGTAACAGCAGCTGTTGCTTTGAGTGTTAAATTTAAAAGTGCCTCTGCTATATTCACTGAATGATGAATTAAGTCTTCAACTATGAAAGGCGACTTCAAACACCCCCCCCCTCCCCATCCCCACACTTTTTTAAATTATTAATGCTATAATAAAAACAAACAGCATTACAAGTGTGAGTAATACATTTTTATTTCCCTTGTTGCTGGGGTGTTTCTATTTCCTTCTTCTCGCCCAACAGGAGCACACATACTTGGCCCATAAAATAAATAAATAAGTAAATAAATCATTGTGTTAAAAAGTTTTTATCAGAACAAAGATGAAAACTATTTTGCAGCAACAAAGACCAACGTGTGTTTTCAGTCGTGCGTTTTTGGACAAACGCATTTATCTAATTGAATTTTGGATAAAAATCTGAAATTCATGTTGCTTGAATTGCACAAAACAGCTAAAACTTCGCCTAAAAGAATAATCAGACACAGTTATTTCTTTATGCAAAAGCCCCCCGACAAAAGCTTGAATGACGGATTTTCTTGAGCAGAGCCTGAATGCAACGTGGTGCGTTTGCGCAGGTTATTCTGCAGGACTGCGGTATAATTTGGGTTATTTAGTCATCTCTGCTGGGATTACCTCACTGGGCGTTTGGAACGCTCATTGGTTATAACCTAATCTCCCTCAAACGGCGCATGCGCGTTGCCTTCAAAATCACAGAATATTGGAGCGTGCATGCCTCCCTGACTGTAGGCCCATGCTGTTGGAAAAGAGCAGAACATGACCTTCACCCTTTTCATGGTAAACAACTCCCATTTATACGCTTGTTTGTAACTAGATTCTGCAACATTACGGCTATTTTGAATCATATATTGATGAAAAATGTGAATGCATGATAATTATTTTCCTTTTAATCAAATGGCCTATATCTTTTTTTAATTTCTGTTTCTAACTGGCAGAAAAGTTGAGTATATTTTTAATCCATGTGGCCTGGCCTGCAGCCCACAAGGCTCAGGCCACATGGTGCCACAGACAAGTTTGCACTTGAACTTAACTCAATCATGACTGAACAAAAGTGTAGCTGTGGGCTAATAGGCGGTTTAATGTTATTTAAATATATTTATCGATTGTGTTTAAAATTTTTAATGGACGGAGAAGTTTCTAAGGTGCAAACGCACATAAATAAAACCTTGATTCATTGTATCTTAAAATAGCACACACACACACACACACACACACACACACACACACACA
>JARVGQ010001175.1:14162178-14178940 GCA_031762355.1 Hypsolebias martinsi | reverse complement strand
GCCAATTTTAACAAATACCACAAAAACATGAACATTAACACAGACATAGTGCTGTACAACTTTTTACACACATTCTATGGAGTTTATCAGCTAAAAAAAGTTAATTTTGGGTTTAGTTCCTCTTTAAGGGCATTGCTCCAGGGCCCAGAGTGGGGGAAATGGAAGATGGAGGCAGGTGTGGCTGTTTGAGCTTTCCCACCTACATTTTGATGTTGTCGGTCTGCGGAGCTGAACCGGTTACCTTCCGATCACAGTCCCGCCTTTTCCAATCTCTACGCCACCACTTCCCATGTACCTGCATCCTGTACCAATGAATAAAGTTTAATAAAACTGATTAAGTTTTAGAGTGGACGATTAAGAAACGGCTGCCAAAATCATCCATCCATTATTTTTACCCATAGGCATTATATTGACACCCATTTCTTCCATTCCTGACATAGCAGGGGTTGCTGATGCCTGAATCCGGTGGAAGAAGAGGGGTACACCAAGAGCACAGCTGTAAACACAAAAATGTCCTGAGTTCACTCAGTTTATACAGATACTGACCATGTTTTGTGGTAGTAGCTGAGACTGATCCCCAATACATACTCTGAACACAACACCTTTGTTTAAAAATCTTCTATTAACTATTAGGAGTACATTTTGTCTGTCGGTAAAAATAGCTCCGCTGCATATATTTTTATGAAACTTTCACAAAACAAACATTAGATGTACTTCCAGATCTTATTAGCTTTTGGGGTAAACCCAATTCAAGATGACTACCCCAAAAAACTGACTGTAAAAAAAACCAAACAAAACAAAAAACCTTTAATTCAGTCACTTTTGCAGATATTGTGCTAAATTTTGTTGTGGCAGTAATGTTCAGTCATACGCAACACATACTCCAAGTGTTATGTACTGCATGAGATCTTCGCTTAAAACTTTAGCATTAACTGCTGAAGTGAACTCTGTTTGTCTGTTAGCAAAATATCTCATGAACCACTGGCCAGATATAAATGCAACTTTTAGAAAGTTATCTCTACAGCTGATAGCTTTTTCAAATCCGCCAATTCAAACTGGTCGCCAAAGCTGATCAGAACTGGTCGACGCATAAAATGGCTGTAACTCTGTAAATCTACAGAAATTCGGCTGGAAGTTGGGTGTGGTAGCAGCTGAGAGTCCTTCCCAACACGTACTCTGAGGGTGTGGCATGAGATTGAACAAATCAATTTCAAGGTTTGACCAAAACAGCTGGAACTCGTCATGATGTGCGAAAGGCTGCTCGAATAAATGCATGCCGCCCGCCATCTCCTTGCGTCAATTACATGAGTATGCATAATTATTTGCTAAATAAATAAAACATTTCTAGGTTTAATAGCTGAATAAGAATATATATGTTGATGAATGCATTTTTTTATATGTGTTCACTTTTATTATCAGGCACATTTAGCCGAGTTAATGCTTCTGTTAACACCATGTGGAAGAAAATATGTCATGCAGGAGGGTGAAAGACTCGTAACAACAGGAGGGGGTGGAGGAGGAGGAGGAAGGGGGGGGGGTCGCTGACGAGCTCCAGCTGCGAGGGAGATTCATGTACAGGTGTCCCTTTTTCTTTCCTCGACACCTCGGAGATGACATTTAAACGATGCATCAAAGCTGATAAAACCAGGAGAGGCTTGATCCGCCCCTGAAATCCGAACAAGAGCAGCGGCGGAGAAGATGCTCGCCTGGATGCTGATGAGAGACCCCCGCTGGGTGAAGACGCGCAGCCTCGGCTGAGCCGCGAGCGCCCGCCGCCGCGCGGAGGAGGGAGCGCCGTCATCAGCCAAATGATCGCCTCTCTGATCATCCGCGGGTATTAGAGCATCGATTAACGCTTCAAGGAGTCCGCGAGACTTTGCCGAGCGGTGGCATCGGTTGTCGCCAAATTCAGTTGTGTCTCCATCCTGCAGATGTCGGCTGCGCGCACACAGGGGCCTGCTCGCTGGGTGAAGCCTTCAGGGATTAATTACTGATCACCATGAACAGCGAAACACTCATGGTTTCAGCTTCTGGTGGATTCAACTCGTGGGGAGGAACGTCGCGTTTTGTGGATGGTGTGTCAGGCTGGATGAAATGATTTTTTTTTTTAAAAACCGACGCCAGATGTTTTTGCCTCTGGAATCCAATGACAAAGGGAGTACAACTAACCAAAAGGCAAATGAGTTGCTTTTCTCTCCTGAGCCACACAGGACTGACCTGACCTTGTGTTGACGCCCTGCTGGGTACAATGTCAAGTTCGCAGGCGCCTGCTATGGACACTAATGTCACCAGTGTTCGCCCGGAGCGCAGTCCGGACCCAGACTGGTCCATAGCTGACAGCACGGTGAAGGTGGTGCTCATATCTGTGATTGTGTGCTTGTCCCTGTTTGGGAATGTGGTCGTTCTGCTGGTGTTCCAGAGGAAGCCTCAGCTCCTCCACGTCGCCAACCGATTTGTCCTCAACCTCCTCTTGGCTGACCTTCTCCAGACCATATTAGTCATGCCCTTTGCCATAGCAGCTGCTGTGCCCGGTGTGTGGCCCCTGGATGCTTGGCTGTGCCAGGCTCTGGTGGTGCCCATGCACCTTTTTGCATTCGCTGGCGTCAACACCATCATAGTCGTGTCAGTGGACCGCTACCTGGCCATTATCCACCCTCTGTCTTATCCAACCAGAATGACCCCTCACTTGGGCACAAACCTTATAGTCTTCACCTGGGTGCTCAGTTTCCTGCAGAGCACGCCCCCTCTTTATGGCTGGGGTGTGATTGACTTTGACCGCCGTCAGAAGGTCTGCACAGTAGTGTGGTCCTCCAGTTGGTCCTACTCTGCTGTGGTGTCCACCTTTTCTTTCTGGCTGCCTGTGCTCATCATGCTCGGATGTTACTGGATGGTGTTCAGAGCAGCCCGGAGGCAGAACGCTCTTGTGCATCCTATACAGACACAGTCCTACTCCCAGCCCCACCGGCAGGACTTCCAAGGACCTATCAGTCCACAGGAGCCCCTGCAGGTCAGTTTGCCTGAGGGTCCCTATGCATCCAGGCGACACCCTGTTCGAGTCAAACACAGACGTTTCCACTACCACTGCAAGGCCGCCCGTGTTGTTTTTGTTATCATGGCGTCATATATCTTCAGCATGGGTCCTTACAGCATTCTGAACACTGTATCGATTAGTCACAGGGCAGCTGTGCCCCGTTGGTTGTCCTCCCTTGCCCTTGTCCTCTTCTTTTTGCAGTGTTGCCTACATCCATACATTTACGGATACATGCATCGCAGCGTGAGGAAAGAGTTTGTGGCTTTGCTCTACGGGCTGCTCTGTAAGCAGGGGCGCCCCCGCCAGAGCTCGGCCGTGGAGAGCTGCTTCACAACGACGGAGGGGCGAGCGGGCGCTCACCCTCACCTGCCCAGTCTGACGGCCCGAGTCTTCCCTCTGCAGACCTGGGAGGAGTGCACAACATCCTCCTCTCCAACGTGTGAGAGGAAGTCAAGAGACAGCCGTAAAGAGACCACCTCCACCAGCGTCTGCTCGGAAAAAGAGCTTCTTCACAGCAAACAAAGCTCATGAGCAGCCAGAGCTTTGTGCCCTCACAGGAAGAGTTTGTTGTGCTGTGTACTTATACACAACAATCTCGATGTTGGAACCAGTAGTACTTGATTATTGTAATGATCATCGATTTAAGTTTATCTTCAAAAAATTACCTTGATGCCACAGCAACAATATTTAACAGGACTATCTGTGAGAGATAAGCACACATATTTTTAAGTATATACATTTTTAAGAGTTACCAAGTGTACAGTTGATTTTATGTTTTGTGTGAAATCCTATCATTAGTATTAAAAAGTCAAGAAATATTGTATTTATTTAAAATGCACTTTTGATACACTGTGTGTGCGCCATCCGTGGTAACAGGGTTCTATTCTCTAGTACAGCGGTTCCTAAAGTTGGGGCCGTGACCCCATTGTGGGTCTTGAAACACAAAGAAAGTGGTCTTAATAGTTGTAGAAATCAAATTACCGTATTTTCCGCCGTGCACGTTGCACCGCCCTATAAGTCGCATCAGTCCAAATATGTCTAATAAAGTGGAAAAATCCATAAATATGTCGCTTTGCCATATAAGTCGCATCTATTATGCATCACCGCTGATGTGTCACGTTTGGTACACGTCACCACTGACAACCCGGAAAAGTGGGCTGGTGTTGTGCCAAAAATCAATTGGCTGCTAAATGGTGGCAGTGGGAACGTGCACAGGAGGACTTTAACAAGAATTTAACAAGATTAACAATTTAAAAACAATTGTTTGCTCAACTTATAGTAAAGGTGTGTCTCAGTTGAACTTTTACTTAATAAACCCACTTCAATGGTCAAATCAGCTGCATTTCGCCAGGGCGGCGCAGCGAAATTAAGCTGATTTGGCTGTTGCGCCAGGCGAGCTGGACAAAGGTGGCAGTCTATGGCAAGCCGATTGGGCCATTAAGAGCCACTTTGGACCTATTATATGACACAACGGCATGCCATACAACTCAAGTGCCAGCTAGTAGCTGAAAATGGTAGTGTTCAATATTTTCAGTCAGAATGAATGAAAACGGTCCTATCTCGACCGAAAATTGGTTTATGAATATGGGAAAAATCCACAAATGAGTCGCTTTGGCGTATAAGTCGCAGGGCATGCAAATCTGGCCAAAAAATACGGTAAATTACACATTTGTCCTTACTATAACAAAGAGTTGCAAATCCTACTCAAACATAAATGGATGAAGACAGTCAGAATGTTGATGAGACTGTTAAATAGCTTTTTACTGTTTCTATGCTTAAAACAGCTAAGTTGAAGTGGCAAGTCCCAAATATCCTGTTTCTGCGTTTCTTGCGGGTTAAAAATTGAAAAGTTTGAGAACTCCTTCTATGGTGCAATGAGCTTTACTTTTAACTTTTAAACTCAGGGTATTATCTATAGAGGAAAAGGTGTAGTGTCCATCGCAGTTCTTCAATCGGCTTGAGGTTATGAGTGTGTGTTTCCTGTTGTAGTAACATTTTAGACTGAAAGCGCCTTTAAAAAAATTAAAACCTGTGCCTGTTAGAACAAACAAAAAGGTTTTCCCTTTATTTTTTACTTGGTTTTTTCAAAAGGTAATTTGTACCTCTTACTTCAGTGTGCCATATTTGGTATTTACTGCCTCTGTAACAACAGCTTTTCTTTTTTTTAACACTGCAACATCAAGAGCAAAGTGTGATAAAAATACAGCGAACTCTGCGCACCAGTCCTCTAAAGTAGGCTGCATGTCAGACGAGCTTATATAACATTCCATTGAACACATGTAGACTTGTAAAAAATACCTCTTATACCTCTTAACACATTTTAAATGTACTAAGAGTGTATGCTTCTGATAACTCATAGTAATTCTGTGAAGAGTTTAAATCATGATTTTAATGCATTTTTTTTAAGTGCTTATCCTTTGTCATGTTTTGGTGTCTTTCACAAAAACAAAAAAAAGAGAGAATGAGCTTAGCTGACTGGCTAAGAGGTGATTTTGGAGTATTTCCTTTCTTCTGATACTGTGATAGTTTTCTGCAGAATACTTTAGCGCCTACTAGTTTTGGTGGAAACCCTCAGTTTATTCAGCAGGTCAACAGAGAAACTACAATACAGTTGACAATCGAGCTTGTCAGACTCTGAAGAATAGTGTGCATTTCCACAAAGAGAAAAAAAATGTCTTTCAAAAACACATTTTTGTGAATATTTTGTGCATTTGTACATTTCAGTTTTAATAATACATTCTCTGTTTAATAAAAGGAGTTGCATATAAAATGTGTTTGGCTTAACTTTATGTTCAGGTTCGGACAGATTTCTCACTTGAGAGCAACTAAGATGAGTAAAAATGTACAAAAAAAAGAGTGGAGTGCTTTCATTTTGAACTTTTTGTAAGGAAGTGGTTAAAATGGTGTTCTTTTAAAAGATCAAGCGTTTTGTGGCTTAAAATGCCAAGTGGTGCTCTGCATATGTCAGCAAAACAAAATAACCTTTCTTACTTTGAATTTCAGTTCTTTAAATAAATTGTGTTTCAAGAAGGAATGCTTATCACCCATCTTTCATTTCAGTTTCAAATACGATCATCTTATGTAGAAAAATTCCAAATATGCAACCATTCTGGTCAAACCTTCAAAATAACTGCAACCCCATGCAGTACTACACGTCAGACTAAATAATCTTATTAATAGCTTTAACTTACATCAAATATTAACTCAAAAGCTAAAATCTGTGAGCTATTGTCATTCTTATGTCAACTAATGTTGATTAGCGGCGGTGACCATTTTGAATTGGATCCATCGAAACGAGTTTTACACCCATTGATTATTTTCTTCTAAGACCACCTCAGTGGTTCGTGTGATATGATTGACTGACATTTAATAGTAAAAGTTATTTTCTGCTCATTTTTAAAACTGCTGTTGCCATGTTTATTATAGCAAAATACTGAGACGATCAAAACCATAAAAATGTGATGAGACTGAATTAAAACAGCCATCATCTTCTGGATGCTCTCAATTCTAAATGTGAATGGTTGCAACGAGATGAAGTATGCACCAAAAAACTACAAGGATAGTGTGCATTTCACACAAAGAACAGTTTCAAGAAAAAGTCGAGCAATCAGTAGCATTAACAGGGCTAATCAACTGGTGGCCCGAGGGCCAAATCAGGCCCGCAGGTGGGCTCAGTTCAGCCCACCAATGGGTTTCTTTCTAAATAAATCTAGATTTTAAATCATAAAACAAACTTACTTAATGATAACTGCTAGATGTCTGACCCCTGAGCTCTTGGCTTTCAGTAACTGTGACAGCAGTTTAGTTGAATAGCCCTGACATAACATTGCCTGAATCAATATTTTTTAAGGTTGGCTAAAGATATATATATTAAAAAATAAAATTTGTTCAGTAGTTCATATTTGGCCAACTGAATCCAAATATTTAATGGTTAAAAAATTTTAAGCAAAAATTATTTGAGCTCAAACTGCATCACAGCTCTTTCCCAACAAATTTTATATCAACACAGCATCTCCAGAATTGAATTATTTCCATCCTTACATTTAAAATCAGTTGGAAGTGGCAGCCATCTTGAATGCATTTGGCTCCAAAAGTTAAATCAGTTGTGCATCCAATTATCTGCAATTAACTTTTGCTTTGCGGCTCAGTAGTCACGTACGTGCAGATCGATACTGAAATGTCGATACCAATACTTGATCTAGAATCCATTATCAAATCAAATCATTGATACTTCAGTCATTTCAGGCAATGCATACTGTATCATTAACATGTTGAAAAGTAACTAAACTACTGAGATCTGGTCTAAATGATATGCGGCTAGACTTGTTCTTCCACCTGGGTAACTGCGTATAGCGTCTAAGCGTAGTGGCACACTGATCAGTCTGTATAAGCTCAGCTATACATGTACTGTAAATGAGGCCTCTAACTCAATATACTCCAGAGTTTAAAATACTTTGATGTCTTGTATACTTTATGAAGCTTTGATTTGAAATAAACTGCTTTTTTTGTAGATTTACCAAACATTAGGTGTATTGGCACAAAGTATCAGTATCGCGATACTAGCTTGAATTTTACCCTTGAATTTTACCCCGTATTGGAAAGGAAATCATGGTATCGAACAAGTTCATGAGCGGTTTTGGTAAAATTCTCAAAACACACACAGATGAGCAAAAACATTAATACCCACCAGACCCAAAAAAATAAAATAAAGAGTGGGGAAAATGAGTTTGAGGTCAAAGACAATGAGTTTTCTTTGTGATTTACTTTTATTTGTAAAGTTATCACCTTTAGATGACCTCACACTGCCTGAAGCAAACAGCAGCAGTGTTTAATATAGTTAAGAGTTTAGCTTAAATCAGTAAACTTGTTGAATGCGTTACGAATAACGAGGAATTTTTGTGTGGCCAAAACGCATCAACTAAGTCGTAGAGTTCATCTTTAATAGGCAACAATCTGAAGCTGCTCTATAATACAAACGTGCCTCCTGTACATGGCGCACTTTCTACTCTATGCAATCAAGAAAATGAACATATATAATACAAAGTTTTATGTTTCAATGACAGATTGATATTTAACAAAATATAGGCCAATTCACACAAAAACAAACAAAAAAAAAAACTTGATAATGGTGACAATCTTTAATTGGCATTCTCACACGTTCTCCCTTTCTATACAATATATGTACACACTCGTTTCCATACAGAACAGGTAGTGGGGGGGAAAAGGAACATTGAACCATGAGAGAATAGAAAAATAAAATGCTAAATATTTTACTTTCTTTAAAACCTTAAAGTAAAACACTTCAGAAAACAAACCGCTCATGGTGACAACTTCATTAGAAGCCCGTTGATTTTCAAGGCGCCACGCAAAATATAAACAGTGAACAGAAACTCATAGATAAAAAAAAAAAAAAAAGAATAGCAACAGAGGTTTAAAGCACAGAAAGAGGATGGGCCCAGCTCAGTGGGATTTTTCTGTCACGTGATGGATGCACTTTAGGTCTGTTCAGACCACATATTATTACACAGCAGCACTGAGGAGCCCAGCACTGACAGAAGATAGTCCTTCCTTCAGTCCTCTAGTCCACTTTCACCACACTGTAGATCTTATTTACAAACCAGAAGCAGGCGAAGAAGCCAATTGTACCTGAGGACAGAAGACAAAGTAACCAAATTATTAACAATAAGCCACATCAGCCATAAAGCTAAAATCTATTTTTAAGTAAATTTTTAAAAAGTATTAAAACAAAAACTAAGAATGTTTAAATCAAGATTTCTTCATCTTGAAATTTGATATTTACAGATTTCAATCCAACACTTACATATACCATAGTATTACTTTGAAATCACTTGACTTCACAAAAGTAGCAAAAAGGACATTTAATCATATTCCATTTTTGTCTAAGGCACAAAAAAAGAAAGTCAATTCCTTTTGAACTTGTGCATGACTTTAAAATAAAACTGCGTAATTGGACAAAAAAAAATCCTATTCAAAAAAGCAGCAGTGCTATAATGCATCATATTTTCTATCAACAAAAAAAGTAAAATAAATAAATAGTGTAAACCAAGTTATTTAAGTCCCTGTACAGTACAGAAGCTCCTGATCCATATATTGGGCCTTGTCTGAGACCAGTTCAATACTTAAAAATTCAATGGGAATAAACCATTCGTTTGGCGCTTGTGGTTAAAATTAATTCAGTAAAATTTAGTGTGGGCATGTGCGTGTATGATGGGGTGGGGTGGAGTTCCATAGTGTAGAGTGGAATCTGAAAAGTATGCAAAGAAACATCAGCATTAACACTTCATTTTGTCAAGGAAAGAAAATGTCTGCCAGAGCTCTGCTGTGTTTCTAAGCCTGATTAGACAAAATCCTGGATCAGTTCATCTGGGGAGAAAAAAAAATCCTATCTGACTGCTCAATGGGGGCGGCACACAAACCCTGAAATAAGATGCGATGAAAGCTGAGTCGAGGCGACGGAAACAGACACCAAAATAAAAACTTTTCTGGGGGTAAATGACAGGGATTAGGATTAATGAGTTCAAAACTAAAAGCAAGGAGGGATAGTGATCATCTTTTCCCTGAATACTTTTGACATCTTATCCACTTTCTACTTATATCTCCTTGTCGACATTGTCAAACAGTGCCACCGTTACTAGAGGCATTTTTATCTTCCTCCATGACAATATTACACCAGAAAGTGTTGTCATGTGGCATCATGATGTGACAAATACTCTTGTGCAACATACAGACTAGGTGGGTATTTGCACATCATTAGTACTTATATCCTGTCTGCACACGTCCTGAATTTCATTTAGGCTGGCTGCCAAATAAAGCTCAAGAGCGCCACTAAACTGTTAATTTAAAACAACAGTGTCTGTATCAATGTTTTTTTTTCCATGTTATCATTGTGATATGGTGTGACATACATCTATTCAATCTGAAGACAAACAATAGAATAAAAGAGAAAACAGAATTAAAAAAAAAGGCTAGTTAAAGTACACAAAGAAGTATCACCCATGATAACTGTTAGAGTTGGCTGTAGATTTGAGACACAAAAATAAAGTCCCTAATTATATTTGGCTCTTACTTTTCAAACAGCAAACCTCAACAAAACGGTAGGCCTGTCACAACAACAAATTTTGCTGGACGATTAATTGTCTCAGAAATCATTGCGATAGACGATAGAAGAAGAAACGTAGGTTAATTTTATTTTGAGTGTAGTACATTTTTGACCACCAGATGGCAGTATAAGACTATTTGAACCGAAGGATGGATAGTGAGGGAGCGAGCAGCGTGTCTCTAAGAAAAATTGGAGGGAGGCCCCTTGACGTGACATGGGCTGTCTTCCTTTTTTTCTGGTTCTCAAAATGGTGGACATGCTGTGTGGTTTGAGCTCTTTAGCATAGCATTTTTCACACAAAGCTTTTAATAAAATAATTTAAAAAAAAAATCAGCAAACAAGTTCTCAGCTTCTTTTTGCAGAGAAAATCAACTTTTCACACAAAGGCACAGGTTTCAAACGTGAATTTTGGAGCTTCGACAAGACAAGGGTTTTTCCCAAGGTCGGCCTGTTAGCTTAGCTTATAGCTTAGCTTCTCAGCTTAGCTGCTTTTAACGATCCAAAAACACAATTTTGGACGGTTCAAATGGATTTTAAAGAGAAAAGAGAAAGGGATGGGTCAGTGAAGAGCACAGAGTTGCGCATCTTGTCATCTAGTGTCTTCAGTAGAAAGAGAGCGACACGAAGAAACGATAAGGCTGATAAATGAAAATGAGGTTGATAATTTTCATTTATCAAGCGATTAATTGATTTATCGTTTATTGCGACAGGCCTACAAAATGGTCCCAAATAAGTCTTCAAAACTAAACAAGACTAAATGGCACGTTCCCCCATTTTTGCTTCAGATTTTTTTTACCTTTTTTGACACATGAACTCAAATAAAATTTCTGAAAGCATTTTTTTTCTTTATTAAATGCTATATGAACGTCATTTTTAACTTCTAATAAACAAGTCTGTGTTTGTACTGTCAGGAACAAAACAAATGCACCACTAACAGCACATAATATGCCCATCAGTGAATTTTCTGAGTACCGGTAATCCAAATTCAAAGCATGTATTCCCTCACACAATAATCATGAATATAGGTCTCTATTAAGTATATACAGTACTTGATTGTGGTGAGGTTAAAGGTCATCTTCACCAATAATCACTTTGTCCATGGTGTAAACTGACAAACCTTTCAATTTAAGAACATAAAACACAAAAGTGCAACAATCGGTTGCAATATGAAGAAATTAGCTCAGTGACTTCCAAACTTGAACAGAGCAGTCTTCATGAGTAACTTCAAGATTTATTTGGTGGAAGTGGTCTTAATAAAAATAAGATCAGATGTGATTGTGAAGTAGGAATGTTCAATATAAACGGTACACGGGAGAAACGATAGACATTTAGCCAACGTTGTCTTCTACCGGCTAACCGAAGTAATGCTGCGTCCGAAGTAAAATCAGAGTTGTCAGATTTAATCTTTACTTTTTTTAAGTTGAAAACTGTGCGTAAGTGGTGTTAAAGTCTTTTCTTCGAGAGCTAAGTTGCGAAGCTACAACCACGTCCGGCTTGCCGTATAGAGTTGCCATATTCGGATGCATGCGCAAAACGCTGTGTTTCATCGAAAGTTTTTTTTTTTCCCCATCTAAAGTTAAAGTGTTAGTCAGTTTTAAAGAAAGCTGCTCGCTGATCTGTGAAAAGAAAGCTGTGTTGTGTGATTTTACTGCGAGACCCTCTGGTCAAAGCCACAGAGCAAACTGGTCGCCATGTCAGCTTTCCTTAAAGCAGAAGGAAACGCCCACTAGAGGGTTGGGAGAGTTAAGTGTTTCAGTGTACAATGCTGCTCTGTTGCTGTTCAATTGTCAAGTGAAAATACTGGAAACTGTTGTTAACATATTCTTTTGTTTAAAACTTATGGCTTAAACTACATTTGATATCTTTTGCACCGTTTTGCACTACAAGAAAGAAGCCTAATGCTTGATTAGTTTATCATTTTAAAACTCTAGACCTAGCAGTGGAATTTTCTTAATAGAGATTATCTTGTGTTATAGCAATTTTCAAAATAAATGATGGCAAAAGGACACCCTATGCTTTTTTTTCATTCCTATTTCAAGTTTTATACCAACAACATATTGTGATATACATCGTTATAGCCACCCTTCACAATACACATCGTGATATGTATTTTATGCCATATCGCACATCCCCAACATGGCGCATCCCTAACGTGAAGCGATAGTCTTATGGCAATTTCTATCCTAAATGTTTGTGGAGTTACACCATGGTCAAGTTTCTGTGTACAATCTTATGGATGGACAAATAGGAACAATCTAGTGAACAAAGGGCTTGATGTTTCTATCTTACACTATTAATAATTTAGTGTGAACAAGGTTTCCACAAAGGCTTCTTCCAACCTTAACCTCTGACCCAGTGATATTGAAATCAATAGGGATCATCAAGCCATGCGACATCCAGTTGTGCAGTTTGATATATTTCTGTTAAAGTGGGATCAATTTAGAGCTCAGACAAGAAACTGTCCACAGACCGACAGAAGGACAGACGGCACCACACCACGTCTCAAATGGACGTACAAAAACACCTGACTTGGCTTTTATTACTAAGCAGGCGAACAAATATTGGACAATCAAAGAAAAATTGTATTTGTCCATTTCAACAACAGGATCCTGAATCCTCTTTCCTGCCGTTGAACTGAACAAACAGAGCAACTGATAAAACCTGCACACTCCTTTCTGCCTCTAAACCTTACTCACTGGTCTTAAAAGATTGCAGTGCAACCATGTTAAAAAAAATAAAATAAAAATCAATTGCTAATATGTTTATGAAGAGTCCAGAACTTTGCAATAAGCCAAAACAAACAGGAAATTAAACGGCCTCTAAAAAGATGTATATCAAAAAGAAATTCTCACCTGTGAAGAGAAAGAAAATGAGGACCATAATCATAGTGTATCCGAAGTATAATATGGTACTGGCCGCTCCAATAATTTGCAGCTTTGAGAAGAAGTAGTGCACGGCATAGATGAACAGATAAACTGCTGTGAAGCCGCTGGTCAGGAAGGAACGCCACCACCAGTGGTAGTCCTTGATGGAAAGGGGAAAAAAAAAAAAAACTCATTTTGGGACCTTATATTAAATATATGTTGTGAAGAAAACCCATTCTGATCATTCAGGTACCTCTGCACATAGGTGGAAGTAGCACAGCAGAATTGTGGCCTCGGAGCAGGTGATGAGCAGAATAATGAAGACCAGGAACAGGAATCCAAACATGTAGTACATCTGATGAGACCTAAAGCACAAACAAGTTATATTAATGAATAGGAATCAACAAGTAAAAAGCTTTATTTCTGTTTTACTGGACTGTGTTCAAAATGGACAAAGGAGACCAGTCGAGATAAGACAGCATATTTACACTTACCAAATGCTGTTAAGAATAAAGAAGAGCTGGATGAAGATGCAGCCAAAGGGCAGGATCCCACCCATTACAATACCAGGGATAGGTTTAGTGAAGAAGGACTGCTCAGGAATTTGACGGGGGATTTGGTTTGTTCGTACTGGTTGCTCAATTGCCTGCAAAGTGGCAAAAACAAATTGGTGACAGAACAGCAAATATGCATGCGTTTCATCTACAATTTATCTTTGCAACTACAACAAATGATTATCTAAGAAGGGCCAACTCACAGGCTTCTTGAATCCAAAGTAGGCTCCAACAAAAGTGAGGGGCACAGAAATTCCAAACCACATAGCCAAAATGGCCACCAGAGTACCAAACGGGATCGCTGCAGATGAACCCTCAACCCATAGGATCAGGTTCATCAGGAAGAAGTCTGCAAATACAATCCTAGGGAAGAAAATGAAAGGACAATGATAAATAAAGATCAAATATGAGTCGGATAACACCAGTGTGCAAGGTTACAGACTGGCTTGAGGACTGACTACGAGAAATGGGGAAATATTAGATTATGAGCGATAGTCAAGCCATGTGGTAAGTAAACATACCCTGGGCACAGAAGTGCTGTCAGCAAGACGTTAGTCTTCCACTTTTCACCTCCAAAAGCTGAAAAAGAAAAACCAGAGGAGTGAGATCAGTATGAGAGATAATGACTGCACTGTGTTCAAGAACCTATAAGTAATGTTTCACATTCAAGACGGCCAACAGGCTCTCAGTTTAAGGAATCATTAATATTTCTGATTTATAACCCAAGTTAACTGGCATTTTTAGCCATCTAAAATCAACTACAGTCATAATGACTTGAGGAACATTTTAACTTTCACCTACACTTGCACAAAATGTTTCAATCCTGTGTCATTTTCAAAGGCATATATATCTTGTTACCCCTGGTTTGAGCGTTGATTAACGTTCTCCATGTTAAGAATGCTTCAGGCTTTCTTGCAGGTAAGAGACTGCATCTGAATGTTTCAAATAACCACCCTTTATTAAAAAAAGGAACAATATTAAAACTTACTTTTGTAAAGACGTGCAGACACGTAGCCAGCAGGTGTCCCCAGCAGGACCCAGAGAACCACAGAGCATGTCATCAGAGCTCCTCTGTTGGCAGGAGACAGGAATCCCAGACATGCCAGGACTACAGTAGACAAAGAGTCATCAGTGCTCTCCTCACAAAAAGCCATCTTTGTTTGTACAGTAGATATATAGTATATTTAGAATTACAAACGTTTGTTTGTTAAACCTGCTGTCCCATAACTTAAGCTTGTATTTAAGTTATGAGTCTGCAGTATCTTCTTAGAGTCTGAAGGTGAGGTAGTATCTCACTGGGCTGCAACTTTTGGAAACTAGTTAGCATCTCAAAATTGTAGCAAAAATGCAAGAAAATGTGTAAATATTTTCTTGTGGCTGCTTTTAAAACCACCAGTTCTGGAAAGTCACAGCCTGTTTTTTTACATCCATTATTCTTATTATTATTCTCACTGGCGTGGGTTTCAGACGTTGGTTTTGAATGTTTTCTCCTAAGCCAACTCCCATGCAGGTGTCAAAATACAGCGCTTGTACTCTTGAAAGTGACACCGGCAACAAAACTCAGGTGGGTTCAAGATGGGTTTGAAACTGAATACACTCGAGAACGTCAAGACTTTTGGAAGAGTCCCTCGTGTGACATTCACAACTAGTCACAGCCCAACGAGATACCACAGAACCTTTACAGCTACTATGAGTGATAAAATGCCTAAGGATCACATAGCATGTTGAAATATTTCCATTTGGAAAAGTTTTGCTTCCCAGACAACAGAGACACAGGGAGGGCAACACAAGGCAGTGAAGAATGAATGAATGAGATTTTTTTTTGTTTTTTGCATTCAAATATTTTGGCCTAAAAAAATAATAAGGTTAATTTAATATTGAAGCAAAACACTACTCAGTGTAAACAGGAAACAAACATCTGATCATTTTTTTTTAGAGCGGGTAGATAAAATCCCTTTGGCTTTTAGGGATTTTGAGACTAATTTTGAGATTTTGCATCTCGAGCTTTGCCTTTGCACAAAGCCTTTGTGTTTACAGAAACAAGATCAGGACAAATCAGAAAGGATGCCAAAAAGTTTGTCTGCTGTCTTCAATCCCAACAAGACAGTTCAATTCCAATTTGAAATATTTCATTTACGTCTTTGCATAAATGTGGAATCTGTCACAATGCAGCAGTGAAGGACAAGCATTTTACTTAAGAGACTAATGACCTTTCATTTCTGACAATTTATCACATTCAAAGCCAAAGAGGGTGGCAGACTGACTTCTTGTCTTCTTTATTAGGAGTCAGTTTTATGTAACTTTACAGTGAACACATAAGGTCTTTGGCTTGGCTTCCTTGTCTGTATGAGCCAAGTTGTTGGAAGCTTTTGACAAGTACACTCGTATTCATTTTATTTTGGGGTCAACTAAACTCTAAAATTGAACCCACAGGTATATAGTTTCACATTTTGGCTTAACATGTGGTTGTTATCTGCCTATTTAAAAGAAAATAAGTTTCAGTGATTTACCATTGGGAATTCAATATGATATTTGTGTCTTTGTAGACCCAGAGTAACAAGTTTTGCAAATGCAAACAATAGAAGGTATTCTCAGATTTCATCAAAACCAGTGTCCCCATATTTTTCTACAATAAAATCATACATTGTGCCCAACCCTGCTGTTAATACAGTTTAATGCAAAGTTAGTGAGAGTAAAATGGTCCTTACAGAGTGTGATGAAGGTCATGATAAAGATCTGTGTGCCCTGTCCAAGGAACACGGAGAGCAGCATTCCCTTCCTGGGTGGACGGAAAACATCTCCGTGAACTTGCTTCCATCCCGACTCTTCCTGTGCGTCCTCCTGGGAACGAAAAGGGGAAAGGGACATCAACACAATGGCTGACATCTGAACACAAGAGTTAAAAGGTTCACCAATCACCAGCCAGTAACTGCTGCTTTAAATCTGACACCTTGTAGTAAAGCAAAAGTAGGACAAGAATCAAGAAAGTTCATCCTCAGTAATCCAGGAAGTCAAATCTGATAACTCTCAATCTGGTCATCTGGACAGTTTCTTTTTTGTAGAAACGTTTCACCCTCACTCCAGAGGGCTTCATCAGTCAGAGATGTTCCAGCACACTGTTTCCCCCACCAAGTAAACAACTCAAGTGGACCAACCAGTTTGCTGGAGCCAAGATGGTTTCTGGAGGCCGTCC
>JARVGQ010001175.1:14041028-14051096 GCA_031762355.1 Hypsolebias martinsi | reverse complement strand
ATGTAAATCTCAGCAAGTTTCCTGCCAAATATGAAACGGTTGCGTGATCGTGGCAGGAAGTGCTAATGGCTCCACATTACAATTTTTTATTTTTAGATAAAACAAGAAGTGACACGTGTTCTGTGTACTAATACATCATTGTGCTATAATGTGTGTGTTCAGTGTTGGTGTTCGGTGTGCTGGTGTTCAGATTTATGTTTTGTGCACAATTCGGTAAAAGAAGGGTGTTTTTTTTTTTTACGTGCATATATTTATATAAGACTGTTGCTTTCGGCTCCAGTTTTCTGCCAAGTCAAAGCTTTTAGAAATCGACCTTCCTGCATAAAGTGCTATATCTCACAAAGTGCTTTTTGTGTGCTCTTTCCCTTCTCACAAAAACACTCCTACATTTGTTTCCTACCATCATCTACCCTCTCCCGCCCCTCTTTAATTTTTCTCTCCTACTCTCTTTGTTTTTCTATCGATCCTTTTCATTCTCCCTCTGCTTTTTGCTGCCTTGCTGCCCATCTCGGCCGCTTCTCACCCCCCGCCCGTTGGTTGTGCTACCCTGGCCCTGCGATGACTGTGTCCTTTACCAGAGTATCACCTGTGTCCTCGTTCAGCCTCTGCCAGCCTCCTGCACCCACCGCGAGGACCCGTACGCAGCCGCAGCACCGACCGTCAGAAAAGCGCCATGACGACGTCAAAGTCGGCCAGCGAGGCCCTCGACACTTCTCTGGTGAGGTCTTCTTAAACTTAATGTTGCTAACGCCACTAATCAACAAATAAAACTACAGTATTTCAGTCAGATTTACCAATAAAAGTTTAAAATTTTTTGATTTTAGCTGCAAAAATTATATCTTATAATTGTAATTACATCTGTGTTGGTTAGTTTGTGCTTCCTGATGGAAATTACCTGGATGATATTTTTTTTAGATGATAGAGCTAATCTCAACTGTATTCAAAAAAGTGATTTATTAAGGTTGTATGTGTGTATGCTAATCTATCCATACAAAATATACCTTTGGAAATGGGGGAAAAAACTATCAAAAACACAACAAATTGTTAAAATTACTTGTTTTACTGGAACCATTTGCTTTTATTTCTTGTAGTCTTTAAACTTTTGAAAACATGCATTTGATAGTTGTAAAAAGAGCTATTATTTTTTTAGAATCTGCCCTAAAACCCAGTTGTTTTATCATGTTTGATAAAATGAGTTGTGTTTTTTAACACTGAAATTGGATGAAGACGAAACAAATGCAGGGGGAGCCTCTGATTTATGCTCTTCTGACTACATTTGCCTGTCAAATTACTTCAATGGGACGCTGACCATAGGGAAATGTAGTTCCTGTTGTTCTTTAAACTTTTCAGGTCACTCACATGTTAATTTAGTTTTTATAATGGAAGAAGCTTGTGCTACTGCTACTGCAAGTCTGCCTCCATGTTCTCAGTTGGTGGCCTGTTGTGCCTGGCTCTCTCATAATCTGCTCCTCCTCATCCTCCTCCGGGCTTGTGAAGGGCTTCATTGTAACAGCATGCAACAAGGGTGGCCTGATTATGGACAGATGAGGCCATGCAAAGCAGACCCACCCTGACCCTGCAGCATGATTTTTAAAGTCTCACTGTCTTTTACATTTTAGTAGGAGATGATCAGAATTTCCAGTGTCATGTGTGACACAAGAATTTACAGCACTCTGCTGTTTTAAACCTCACAGTTACCGTATCTTCGGCCTATAAGTTACAGTTTTTTTTTTTTCATAATTAACATGTCCTGCGATTTATAGGCTAAAGCGACATATTTATGGATTTTTTTCCCCCATATTTATAAACCAATTTTTGGCTGAGATAAGACCATTTTCATTCATTCTGACTGAAAAAAAGAGTTGAACAGTACAATTTTCAGCCTATAGATGGCAGCAGAGTAGCAGTAGCAGTATGGCATGCTCAACTAGACTTTATTTATTATACTTTATACTTTATTGTTTTTGTCTTGAACTTTTTTCGAATTTACCTTGTCATGAATGACTGAGAATCTTCACCAGCTATTAATGACACAATCGGCTTGCCATAGTTCCCTCCCCCCCACACACACACCTTCGTTCTGCTCGTTGCTTGGAACCGTCAAACCAGCTGCACCACCCCGGCGAAAAGCAGCTAATTTGACCATTGAAGTGCATTTATTAAGTAAAAGTTGGACTGGGACACACCTTTGCTATAATTTCGAGAAACAAATAATCGTTTCAGGTGCTTTTCTTGGTAAATTTAAACGAAACGAGCAGCGTTTTTTTCTCCCTCTGTGCGCTCCCAGAGCACCAAGGCAGTGATTACAGCTGATTTGACCGTTAAGTCCTTTTATTAAGCAAACGCTGGACTGAGACACATCTAACTATATTTTCGAGCAAACAAATAATTGTTTTTAAGTGTTAATCTTGTTAAATTCTTGTTAAAGTCCTCCTGTGCACGCTCCCACGGCTGCCATTTGGCAGTCCTATCGATTTTTGCCACAACACCAGCCCACATTTCCGGTTTCGGCCCACATTTCTGGGTTGTCAGTGGTGACACATAATAGATGCAACATATACGGCGAAGCGACATTTATGGATTTTTCCACTTTTTTAGACATATTTGGACTGATGCGACTTATAGGGTGGTGCGATGGGTACAGTGGAAAATACTGTGTACAGTTGTAGCTGTAAAATATTTTTGATGAATTCGCAGATAGTCGAGTTCCAAGCAGGGTGACTTCGGCTGATGTCGTCTGATCATAAAGAAACCTCAGGGCTGGGCTTTGTCTATTTTAATTTATTTTTCACACTTAATGTTTTTAAAAATGTATTTTTAAGAGACCGACATTGCTATAAAATATACATTTAACTATATTCTTGTCTACAAAAGCTGTTTGTAGATGGTAAAAAAAAAAACAATCGCTGCACTCCAGATGATCTGTGTTGAGTAATTCTTCGTGTTACAATATTTATTTGATACACCTGAGTAAGAAATTAATTTTGCTCCACATAATACGACTTTCTGTTTTGTGTTCCACTTATTATTGTTCAAAGAACATATGGTATTCAGATCACATGTCTAAGGATAAAACAGTTGCTCATAAAAACAGTGTTGTAACAAAAACACCGTTTTCCATTACGGCCAAATTGTTCTTGTTTTAGAGTCACACAAGTGATTGATCTTTGTCGCTATATTTACATGGCTAAAGATAGTGCAGTGACTTTAAAATTCATTAGGCATTAGCGATGTGTTACTTACATGTTTGAAGAACCAGTTCCTTCTCATGGCCTCCAGACTTAAAAACATTTGTTTCCACTTTTTGCCCCTTTTTCCTAAACTTAAGCACAAAATGCAAATATGATTTCTTAACTAAACTGTTTGTTTACAGATACTGTACTTCTGTCCACAGCAGACTCATAAATGACCCCACAATAACATTAATCTCTGTAGAGGAGCAAATCCTAAAACCTGTCCATTTAGGATTTTTAGGGTTATCGTTTATTTATTTACTGTACTTGTAAATAACATTTACTGTATTTACAACATTTAAGCTAATTTGGTTGATTTTTAAAGCGATTGTGTTCCTAAAATGATCTTAATTCTTGTTTGTTTGGTTTTTTTCCTACCTCTGTTTTTTTTTGTGTATGTAAAAAACATAATAATAATAACAAAAAACTACAGAAAGACAAGCAGTTAACATCTCAGGGGCAGCGTCCAGCCTCCCCATCCAGCACTCTGGTACGCAACCGCTCCCCTTCCCCGGCCCACAATCCAGTTCCTAAAAGGACCCCCTCTCCAGCAGCTAACAAGTAAGTCTTTACTCTGGTTCTCTCACTGATTATTTTATATTTACGTTGTTGTAGTGAGATTGTTGTAGCCTTGAACGTACTGTAAATCAAAATGGATGACACCCAATATGTCCTTAAACAGGCAGAGTCCCAGGATGCGTCCTCCTTCACCATCGTTAATGAAACAGCGCCCTCCATCTCCCCAACCCACATTGGCTAAGCCCCCTCCTATCCAGAAACCATCTCTCACTCCAACAGGACCCCCAACCCTGAGGAAGAGGGACTCCAAGTCCAAGGATTTAGGTCCTGTTCAGGCTGTGGCTCCACAGTCCTCTGATCTAAGCAAGACCAAAGAGAAAGACGGTGAGTTTGTGAACAGTGATAAGAAGTACAAACACATTACGGATATGATAAAAACTCTTTTTAAAAACACACTAAATATTATTCAGACACAACAGCAATGTTCTGGTTTATTTAAAGGAATTTCAGCAAATCAGCTGTCCTGCTGAACTAGCTGAAATTTTACACATCTCAGCTGTTGCTATCAGAAGCTTTAAGTTACCGTACATTGGTCCAAACGTACTTCTACTCTGACAGACGATTAAAGTAACATACCTTTTTTATTATACTTTGGCACGTCTTGTTCAAAGCAATTACCCATGATTAATCAGGTCTCCTGATGTTTAGCAAGTAATTTATTATTTCTACAGAATGGCATCTTGCTACTCCTACCATTGTGTAGCTATTCTCCACCTGTTATGTTTACACTAAATTGATGTTCTGAAGTAAAACAAGTAAGCTCTTAGATTCAGGTCTTCAGAGATTTGAAGATTTTCAATGATGAAAAATTGTTGCATTCAGAGTTGACAAGCATTTCATGTTTTGATTTGTAATAGTAAATGTGTTTGATGTAAAAAAAATGTTGCAGCTGTTGCAACATTTTTTTTTTAATTAAAATAATATTTTATTTTTAAAAATCACCTGGTGAGCTGAGTGAAGCTGCTTCAAAAGGGAGTCACTTTGAAGATGAGCTGCTGTGCAGCTTCTCTAACAGAATATACATTTTAAAAATGTTTTGTGTGTTGCACTCTGACGTGGCAGCAGCAGCAGCTTTGGCTGCGATAAATCCCAGTGAAGCAGGAGATCCATTAAGTCCCAGCTGGAGTCACATCCTGTTGTAGATCTGGATTTATGATTGCTTCTGCCACCCTGTGGACAGAACAGTTTGCAGCTAAATTAATTAGTTTTTGTGCAGGTGAAACTTTACATAGATGCTCTGTGACTATATACATCAGGGGTGTCCAAACGTGAGCAATGTTTTGGAGAAAGGACAAAAGTTTACTAATTTTGGTAGAGAAAGAGTTTTAATTTGTTGTAGATCCAAAACATGAAAAGCCTCATTAACACTAAGCTTTTTTTTTTTTTTTTATTAAAAAGGATTTGATTTGTTGGGTCTATGTTTGTTGCTTTCTTGTGTTTGGAAAGTTCAGTTTAGTCTGTTCTCATGAGTAAGTGTCCTTTTAAAAGGGGGTCGATCAGCCTTTTGGGCCGTCTATGGTCCAAATGACTGATCGAAGTTCTGAAAAAAATCGTCCAGCTGTCAGTCGCTACAACAGATTCATAGAAGCTTTGGTAAAGTTGATCAACTCGTTTGTAGATGATACCATGTTATAGTCCTTTAAAAGTGTCCAGTTTCCCTCTTGGTTATTTTATCAGTTGCAATATTTAGCAAGTTTTATGAATCATTATCCAAAAGTCCTTTCTGGTAGAAATTAGTAAAGGGTTTTGATGCTCTGTACCATGAAATAAAAATAAAAAAGATAATAGCCAAAGGTTTGTATTTTTCTTAATATTGCTCACTTTGAGGAAATTGTTTTTCATCAGTTTTGCTGTTAAAAATAAACATTACCGGTATATATAAAAGGGTTACCACCTAATTTGCAGAAAGTCTGCATCAACCTCTTAGGTTTGCTGCCAAAATGATACCAACTGTAGTTGTGGGCCGCACAAAATCACTCCAAGGGCCGCAAATGGCCTTCGGACCACACTTTGAACACGTATGGTATACATGAACGATACAAAAACAAGATGATTAGATATGATGATCATTGTGTGTTGCTGGGAATGTTTTTATATATTCTGTCAAATAGTTTAATTGTCAATATGAGCAATCAATAATCACAGTGAGTCCAGTAATAAAGTTTATGAATTACCTAGTATAAAGTAAATAACTATACCAAAAGTTGGATATTTAAAGAAGCAATATTTTATATAAAACATGTTTATTTGTCTTATTGCATATTTTATTACATTTTCTGAATTTGTGTTTTGAAAATAGTTTCAATCAATTCTCTTGGGTAGATCAAAGATAATCATGGGAACGCTGTAAAACGCTGCACAAGACCAATTTCCTGATTTCTTCATTACAGAAAGCCTCCCTAACCCATCAGTTCCTCTCTCCTCTTGGTTATTATTTATTGAGTAAAAGGGCAGGTGCTGGGCCTGCACGGCGTTGATATAAGGATGACTTGATGACAGGAGGTGCTAAACTTATTTCCTGTGTTGGCTTCTTTACCTACCAGACTCAAAACCTGTAAGTGGCACAAACTCAGCCGCTGAGGCCGCCAAGATCCTGGCTGAAAACCGCAGACTGATGAGAGAGCAGAAGGAGCGAGAGGAGCAACTCAGAATACAAAAAGAAGAGGAGGAGAGGTGAATATTGAAGCATTTTGGCAAATCTTTTTCTCCTTGACGATATGAGTTTTTTTGTTTTTGTCTATAAAATATTGGATCTGCCAGGCATAACAATGTATGAAGAAAACTGTTGATCGAAACTTTTTTTTACTGTTTTTTTTTTTTTAATTATTATTTCTGAAATGACCAAAGCTCATGAAATAGCACATAAATAGGCATAATACATATGTGTGTGGAGTGGGTAGGGGTTGGGGGGGGCGGGGTCCCAGCATGGCCACCAGGTGATTGACTCAGCCCTTTGGTGCCTTCGCATCTCCTAGGTTGTTGCACAAAGGGAGGCAATGAGGGAGGTCAGCAAAGGCATGAGTTTGAGAGGAAGTCATAGCCAGCGCAGCCCAGAGCCTCCACACCCTAGCCATAGTCCTGATAAGAGGTTTTTGTTTATCAGCCATCTTGGGTGAGCTCTGACACAGGTCCACGTCCTTGGGGAGGGGAGCAGAGCGTCTTGTTTCCATAACATCCAAGGAGAAATTGAGATAGTGAGCCTTCCAAGGCCAGGTCTAGATTCAGATTTCAACATTGTTTTGGGTCAGGCTGAGCTAGTTAATGTCCGCATCTGCCTTTACAGTCTCGCTAGTACATCTCATGGCGTCTCCAAACACCTGAATTGTGATTACTTACGCCAAAGTTGAGCTTACAACTTCTTCAAGATCTATTCCTTCCAACCGTCCGTGAACACTGTCACAAAGTTCCACAGTCCTGATATTATCAGCCTGCTCAGCTTTGATACAGGTCCACAGATAGTTCGCACAGAGTCTGAGTGTTGCCAAGTCCGGCACACACATTCCAAGCAGCTTAAACAGCTGCTGACGTTTCTGAATTAGTCGATAATCCAGATTTCCACCAACTCCAAAAAGCAGAATCCATTTATCATAAATCCAATTGTTTCCATCAAGGTAAGAGGTCTCTCCTTCACTCTGTCTTCTTGCTGAGAAAATGTGATCAAGTGTGCTGAGAGACCAGCTGAACAAATCTATAGTTTACAATTCGGAAGATATAAAAAAAGCTCTGAAAAAGGTTCACAAGACAAAGAGCAAAGCGGTGAAAGAGCCGAAAAGGAAGTGTCTGCCTTCACCGAGAGCAAGCAAGCAAAAATAAATAAATAAATAAATACAGATTTAGATTTTCTAAATTTACTCTAATTCAAGAATTTCTATTTTTTGATCTTCTCAGACAAAGGAAAGAAGAAGAGCAGCGTTTAGCAGAAGAGGCCCGACAGAAACGCCTAGAGGAGGAGAAGAGGCTGGCTGAGGAAAGACGAGTTAAAGAAGAAGAAGAAGCTCGCATCGCAGAGGAGGAAAGAGCGAGAATGGAAGAAGAAGAAGTAAAAAGGCAGGCCGAGCTCCAGAAGGAACGAGAGGAGGCTGAGGCAAAGGCCCAGGAGGACGCAGAGAGAGTCAGGCAAGAACGAGATCGTATTATGCAGCAGAGTCAACAGGAACGCATGGAAAGGAAAAAGGTAAGGTGAACATGCACTTTATGTATTGTAAATAAATCTTTTTCTTTTTTGTGTCAAGTATTTGTAGTGGTTGAAGCAGTTATTTTTAAAGAACTACAAATTATAGGTATAATCATAGTTTAAAACTTTAAAATGTCTCTTTGGCTCAGTCATCTTGTAAAGAAACTTCAACTCATGGCTGCATAAATATTGGGTGAACCTTTTTCCGGTTTCAGAGAATCGATGAAATAATGAAAAGAACCAGAAAGGGGGACCAGAATGCCTTAAAGGTGAGCTCCTCTTGAATCAGCTCACACAGTGTTCTGTGCTGGTACACTGAGAGCTGACTGCTTGCTCATTTTCTCATGTGTAGAAAGATGAAGATAAATGTTCAGAGGAAAATGGAGATGAAAGTGTGGACCAGATGATGGCTGACACCAGAAGTAGGTGTCTCCCTCCTTTACCATGTAAATGAAAGATGTCTTTTCCTTTTAAAAATTTAATGTCAAGATGGTTTTATGTGTTTAATATGTGCTCATTTATGGCACCAATGTGATGTTTGAGTGTGCTTTCGCAGTTTAAAAGGTTTTATTTTTCTGACACACTATTTCTTAATTTTATAGTATCGTAGATATGATTTCTTTATGTTCACATCAATGGTTTGTTATATTTTGCTCACAACTTGATAATATTGGTATCCTGATTAATGAACGCAGATAGTGCAGTGTTCAAATCTTTTCCCCCATTTTGTATTGTTTACTCTTCGTTAATGTTTATCTATTATCCGTGTCCTTTATTGCTGTAGCTGAACTGGATGACCTTACAGTGGAGGACGATAAAGATCTGTCCTCTGGTGAGCCTTTGATGGCCAGAGAAGAACCCCTGGGCAGTGTGAATGGACAGTTGGAGACAGAAGACAAGGAGAACTCCAATGGCACAGATGAGACTCAGGCAGAGAGGTGTGCAGACCACAAACACCTTTTGTAAATAATGGCAACGGTTTTGTCCCAGTATAAGTGTGGAATGGTCCTTTTAGACTGCAAGAAATTTTATTTTGGTTTACATCAAACACCAACAGCCGCATCAAAATCCTACTAGCATAAAAATAGAAAGTAATGTTCAAATCTTAATATTTATTTTCAATGCTTAGGGATAAAATTTTAGAGTTGGGCCTTTTTTTTCTAATTCCTGATGTAGCAGTAATGTCATTTTTCTACAGGGCCTCATTTTGGTGCAAAAACGTTCAATTCAACCATTATTTATACAGGTTAGTCTCATTGAACCGCGAGGACTCATTTACAAGAGAGACCTGATTTTAACAAAGAACGGTGACAACAGTAGGAGCATATAAATTGAAAAAAATAAATAAATGGAAGAAAATGTAAAAATAAAATAAAAAATAAAATAAAAAACAGCTACATTATAAAGCAATATAAAAATACTAAAAAATCTCTACTAAACAAGTCTTCCAGTTTTTCCCCTTTTAATAATTTCCATCCTTAAGTTTCAAAATGTCGTGACTTTGATAAGAGACTGTATTGTATGACACAAAGTCAAATACACTAACATATATGCTTTAAAAATAATCACATTACAATCTGAACAAATCTTGGCTTTTGGAACACATTTAGCGTACGTAAAGCGTTGTATTTAGTTTGTGCTGCTGCTGATATGGAAAGCTGTGTACAAAGGGTTTTACTTGTGGTTTATACCATATTTTCCGCCATACAAGTCACAGTTTTTTTTATTATTTTTATTTTTTTATTTATTTTTTGCATAATTTACATGCCCTGCGACTTATAGGCCGAAGAGACATATTTATGGATTTTTCCCCCCATATTTCTAGACCATTTTTTGCCTGAGATATGACCGTTTTCATTCATTCTGACTGAAAACAAAATTAAACGGTACCACTTTCAGCCACTCAATGGCAGCAAGTAGTAGTAGTAGTAAGGCATTCCATTGTATCATGTAATAGGTAAACGTGGCCATAATGACAAATTCAAAAATGTTCATTAATAACAGCTGGACTTTATTCTACTTTACTTTATACTTTATTTGGGGGGGGGGTTTCTTCAAGTTTTTTTATTTTTTTATTTAACA
>JARVGQ010001175.1:13996588-14013953 GCA_031762355.1 Hypsolebias martinsi | reverse complement strand
GCTGGGTCCAGGGCATGAATGGCATCAGAAGATTTTGTAATGGGGGGGATGCATTGGTGGGGGGTCTGGGGCTTCTCCTCCAGAAAAAAACTGAATAAAGTAGAAGTGATTTCTTGCATTCTGGTGTATTTTAACGGGTTGTTAAACATCTGTGATTGCACAGATGTTTAACTTGATTACACTTGATTCAATAATTATTTACGAGACAGAGTCCTCCTTCAGTCCATTTATGCATCATCCTGTTTTTAAACTTACTCAGACTAACATATCAAAATTAATGCGACACAATCTATCACAAACAATGACTTTCGGAGTGCACTTCACTTTTATTTTGTTCATTTTTGATTTAGTTTTATTTACACAACATGCCACTGTGCTAAGCCATGGTGACACCGAACTGAATGTTTAACATGAGAACATTAACTTTACCCAATGAACAGGTGACATTTTGATAACCACCACCAGTGAACTTAGAGGAGATTTTTACTTTTTTCTGATTTAGTGATAGGCCTACTCACAAAAAAAAAAAAAAAAAAAAAAAAGAAACGACATGACATCATGCAGCCTTCACAAACACTAAATTACACTGTGCCAACGACACACACAAAACCTTTTAGTCAGTTTTGTCAACCTACATGTAATTATTCTAACAAAATAGGTTTACAGGTTCATTTCTACTTTGATGCCACCACAATTTCTACACTTCATAACTTTTAAGTTATGAAATGGTAACTTTTTACCAACTTAACTTTTTAACCTTTTTAAAAGTATGTTTTAAATGTGAGGGAGACACATCCCATCTTTCCTCTTTTGGCTTTTCCCTTTTTCACCTGCACGGAGAGAACGTGCAAACTCCACCCAGAAAAGCCCCCCGGCTGATACACAATCCGGCGACCTTCTTGCAGAGAGGCAGCAGCTCTACCACCTGTGCCACCGTGCTGCCCCGGGGACACGTCCCTTTCACATATACAGTAATTAATACAACGCCTATGATTGGCACAGTTGCTCTGTGGAGAGAGTTGTCCTCTGCTCGGAGTGGTGCCTGGTTTTAACCTTAAACAGACCACCTGTCTCATCAACAGGAACACATGTAAAAAGTGATGTGACATCAAAAGATACCATAGTTTCATCAGTCTCCATGATGACGTCTTTCACTTTATCCAAAAAGTTCATGGTGTTTTGTGTATGATGATCTGAGCTGCCAACTAGAAAGATCTGGTCGTGATTTGTTGATTCTGATCACCAACATGTTGTCTGCTTACCGACCGACTGTATGAGGTCTTTGTCTAAAATCAGTGCCAATTGATTATTATTAGAGAGAACTCTGTTAATAAAATAACTCATGGACCACTGGGCAATTTTTAAATAAAACTTTCAACAATTCACTGTTATACATGTTTGCAAATCCAGTTCAAGATGAGTGCCACAACCTTTTTTTTATCTTTATTTGCAAATATACAGTTTACAATACAAGGTTCACATTAAGAGAAAAGAAAAATGGTTGTGCATATCAATATATGAAGCTAAACAGAAACAAAATGAGCACAAGAAACTGAACACAGGATTGAATGCTGGGGGAGTTTGTGGTTCTAATACATTCATTGCAGTACAAAGTATATCTCAATGGTTTTTAGTGCCTTTTAAATCAGTCTTTAATTTTTTTAATACAATACTTTAATGCGTATGTTTCTCACAGAGGCCAAGCAACACATGCGTCCACAGAAACACAAAATGTGCTTCTGTATTATTGTGAATAACAAGTCACATACGAAACAAGTCACAGACGAAACGTTTCTACAATTTTTTTTTGCTTTGTTTTGCTTTTGTTTTTTGAATGTCCAGAGGACCAGACTTAGCTTTTTTGGATAGCTTCTAGCTAGTTTTTTATTTTAGCTTTTAGGTACAATTGATAGTTTTAGCATTTAGCTAACCTTTTGATGGCTTTATTTTTTAGCTGTTTTGCTGATTTTAGCCTTTGTTCTGTTTTAGTGATTCACGTTTCAACAAATTTCAGAGCTACCTCTGAAAGCAATCCAGCTTTTTGTTGAGATGTTCTCCAACACAATCCAGACATCCAATAAAGAGACGACGAGCGAGACTTTAATCAAAAAGCACAGAGCTTTTGTTTATTCCTTGTTGCACGCACACAGAACAGGTGACGGTATATTTACACAGATGTAAACAGTCAGTACCTGCAACACAAAGGAAAAGAGAGGGCACAGCCCCTCCTGTCTTTCTCTACCTCGCACATTCAAACACACGCGCAGGCATTAGGACGCGCACACGTTCACACACACCGAGTTTGCAGTATAAAGAGTGTCTGAGAACACGGAGCGCAGCGGGCCTCTTTGGTCAGATTCCCAACGATCAAAGCCTAAAACAAGCCGCCGTTCAGAGCAGAGAAGACGGACCAGGCCAGGTCAAAACTCAAGATCTCCTTCAGCAGAGTTTTTACCACGTCCATTGAACAATGGCACACAATGCAACTTAAATATATTTCACTGTTTTCCCTTCTAGAGTTCATCAAAAATACTTTCTGCTCTGTAGACGCCACAGCAGCATTCACACAAACAAAATGAACACAAAGTACCTGATGATGGACAAAAGCTATGACGGGGTCACATAATTCTTTACAAAGAAACAGTAAAGTCAGCTAAACATAAACTAATCCGTCCTAATTTGACAGAAATTTGTATTTTTTTTTTGTCCACAACCTTCCAAAAATTCAGTAACGAACATGAAATCAGCTGAAAACAAACATCACAGAACAACTTTCTCAACACGAGTGCAAATAATTCAGCCTTTTATTTTGTACTTCATTTGTTTCTGCTCTTCGAGAAGCATTCGTAACACAAATAATAAGAGAAGAATGAAGCTGCTGAAATGAGAACACACAATGTGGTGTCCGGAGGAATGCCTGATTAAAACAAAACACAAAAAAAGGTTAAATTTGAAGTTCCTGCACAGCAGAAGATAACCGTGGAAGGAAAAGCAATATTTACACGCCTGCTCTTCCTTCCACCTTTGTACCGTCCTCAACACATCATTCCTCCTATTTTTATTTTCCTTTCTTCTCTTCCTCTCATTGTGCACGCACTTTCATTTCTTTGGCTAACATGGTGGACAAAACACAAACCGTTGTGTTCAGCTAAGTCACCAAATGTTTTCTGGCTTCTGTCTCAACAAACAGTGTTGCCACGGTGACAACCTATCAACACTTCCTGTTAGACAAACAGCTGCAAAACTCACAAACCCTTCCGTTCTGCTCCAACATGCACTGAAACAATTTAAATAGCACATCTTTATATACGTACCCATAGATTAATAGAATATTTTTCAAACTTTATGCGTCTTTATGTTTGTGAACTCCAGTTTAACCAATAAAAATCTCATGCTCAACACTCCCGGCGTGCACGACGCAGGAGAAATCCAGCATTTCAACAACTACTGTTGGCAGTTTTCACAGTAATGACACAGTACCTGTGGAAATATCTGCTTAGACCAAGACTGGGATATGAAATACCACTTTGAATCCCTCAAAGGTGGATCTGTTTCATGCACATTTCACATTCAAGATCTAAGGCTGCAACAGAATCATTATTAAATCGTTACAGGAAGAAATTCATAAGCAATTTTTGATTAAAGATCAATTAAAGTACAAAAGAAGTCAAATGTAAGTCGATGCACATTGTTCACCATTATCTGAGATTTTTAACAAACCAAATAATAATAATAATTGTCAATAATCAAAGCTGGCAGATTAATAAATAATGAAAACGACTCATTTCTTCTGCACCTTCTTGTGATTTTTATCTTTCTGATTTGGAAACTCTAAAAATTGTTTTTGTTTGCCATTGACAAAAGGCAAACTATTTAGCATCAAATGTAGTGTCTTTAATGCTTTTTAGATTAACTGAATGAGAAAATATGATCTACTGTTATAAATGCAACACCTTTTGTAGAAAATGTGTGGAAAAAAGCTAAATAGGTATGAAAAACGTGATTTGAAATGTGTAAAAAAAAAAAAAAAAAACCGTATAAAACACTTTTAAGGTCACATGAATTCAGTTGTCCTAAAATGACAAAATGCAGGAGAAATGGCACAAAAAGCTTTCTCGCTTTTGAACTTCATTCTGCTGCGAGCGGCGTCAGTGTCTAAAATAAGGTGTAGTCTTCCTCTGAGTCACAGCCTAAGGTCACTGAGAGATCCACAACGTTTCCAGCCAGCTGTCACGGCCTGCACACCCACAGAGCATACTGCTACCTTATGGACGGAGGCGTCCGTTTGTGTTTGTGATTTTTTTTACAAAGAAAAACCGTAGGCCTGCTCTGCTTCGCAATGATAATCCAGCTTTAGGGGTCGCCATGCTGAAAAACTACAACTCCCAGGCACTTGATAAAAACCTAATGTGCAGCAGAGATTTCCACTGGCTCAGCTCCCCTCTGATGCACAGAGAGAAAAAAGCAGCAACATTCAGAGTCCGACCCAAAAGTAAACAAACAAACAAACAAAAAACAAGCTTTACCTTCAGCATGCATAAAGTTCTTGATATACTGTACGTTGACGATTTAACTAGAGGTTGGTGTTTGCATTCACACACTACTACATGCTGCTGGACGTCTGTGAAATGCTACAGTTCAAGAGCTAAGCTGTAAAATCATGATCTGATTCACAAAACCCCTGAAAAGAAGTTTGATCGGTACAGTAATGGTCTGTGCCAGAGAGGAGTGGAGACATGAGCAGAAAGAGAATGAGGTAGAGACAACTGTGTGCGTAGACGAAGTGAAAACCCTGGAAAAACGTGGCAGGAAAAAAAAGCGTGCGGAGCGCAGCAACGTGCAAAAAAAATAAAAATGGAAGAGCGAAGGCGTGAAAGTCAGGTACTTGTGTCTTGCTTGGGTCAGTTCATCTCGGATGGTTGTCGGGGTCGAAAACCAACCGTGATTTTCACATCCGTAAGTGATGGGAGTCTGTGAAGGGCGGCTCCGAGTCATCCATGGGGAGTACGAGGCGCGTCCCCCTCATCACCAGCTCGTGATCTCCGCACGCCAACTCTCTGTCCAGGTCATCGGAGGCGGCGACACCGACGAAGCCTCTGCCGCTGCTGGTGTGGGCTCCCGTGGCGTCCGTGCTGACGGTGATGTCGCCGTAGGTCAGGCTGATGTCGCCGTCCGTCAGGATGAGGTCGGAGTCGTCGTCCTTCAGCTGGCACTCATTCTGGGGAGCGGAGGAGATGAAATGTGTCATACATTCAGGCAGTAACTGTGGTCCTGGTTCATGCCTGGTGTAACGTATGCACCGACTGACCGGCTAATCCAACACACAGAAATCAGATTTTATTCCTGTCAGTGAACGCATCTAAACAAAGATGCTAGTTCTCGATATACATTTTTGATGAGTTAATTAAAACGTAAAAAAAAAAAATAAAAAAAAAAAAAAAAAAAAAGAGAATATTTCTGTCTACATTTTGATGTAGGAGTTTGGTCACCATGGTAACCACCCACCTGTGGTCATCACTCCCGGACAGCCAAGTTAATAGCAGACAGAAACAGACTGAAAAGTAAGCCTCAAATAAACAACCGCAGTGCAAAACTTGTAAGTAAAATACTTAAACCTCTTGAACCCTTAGCGGCAGAATACTCAGATGGTCACACATTTGAATTTTTATATTCCTACAATGTTTTTATTTTTTTTGGTGGGACATACGACATGTAAAAAAAAGACCCTTTACTTCCAGTTTAAAATAAAATATTTGGAAATTAAATATACGGTAAGTGAATCTGTGGAAGCTTGGGTGTGCGCTCTGCATTCTGGGGAGACTGAAAAGAAAACTGTAAATCCAATCGCTGAGAAGAAAAATCTCTACTTTTTGATGTATAATTTATATCTGTAATTAAAAACACTGTAGGAGAAAGAGTAAGTCGGCAAAGATTTGCGACAGTCGGTTGAACATTTAATAGAAAAAGCTCCAAAAAAATCATAACATTTAATCTGATCATGTAAAAACAAAGATAATCTAAATGGCTGTCAGACGTGTAAAGTCCTGCTCCAGTCTTGAATAATGTTTCTACTGTGAAGAATGTCTGATGTATAGATCTGCAGGGCTGGACTTTTTTAATCCGTTTAGCCAAAATCACATTTATCATCATATCTTTGTGCAGTTTTCAGAGAACATTGTTTACCATGTACAACATACTGCTACCAAGTCATGGCACACTTTTCCTTATCGAGCTGCACGTTTTATTTCAAAGCTGTGCAACGACATACAGGATTATTTAAATTGAATAATTATTAATGGTCTTTTATTTTACATTAGTGCAAATGTGTTGTATTCTGTTAATCATAGTTCTAAGATAGAAAAGAATATAAAGTGGATGGGCAGGTCAAAGCTGCAGAGAAATTAGACTTGACCAACTAAATTAAGACTGGTGCATCACTTGACATCCAAGCTTCATGAATCTGCAAAATAACTCGTTTTAACTTCAGTTAAATGATGTAAACTTTAAAAACCAGCATCTGACCTCAAAGGCCTGAGGGCTGGTCAGGAAGCGGGCGAGGGGGCCGCAGCATGGAGGCAGCGTGGTTGTGAGAGGGGGGCCGCTGTGGGTTAGGATGGGCTTCAGGTAGCTGGAGAGACTCGAGTTAAGGACAAGGTGATTATAAAGTAAATTGACAAGAAACAGCAGAGAGGATGTGATCAATACATAAACAGGAGAAGAATTAAACAATATTAAAGCTGTTTATTAACATCTTTTACTCCTAATGCATGAAACTGAACACGCTTCATATTACAACCCTTTTATTACTCTCAAATCTAAAGGTGGGGCTCCCTCTGCTGCCTGAAGATAAAATCTAAATCAACTCACGAACAGATACAAACAGAAGCGCCGACGCAACACAACAAGCTGATGGAGAAGGATACTTGTGGTCAAAGCTGTACCAAATTCTGAAAAGCCAGGCACTTTCCTGTTTGGTGCTTCTTCTCTCTGATCCGTCAGCGATGCTCATCTGAACCAAAACAAATTATTATTAATTAGTTGATCACACTGCTGTAAAATGTGTGTCTGAATGTTACTCACAGAGTTATCTTGATCAGAATCTACTCCCACTCTGTTGAAGAAAGAAAGAAGTCAGTTTCTACTGGAAGTGTCCAAAACAACAAACTATTATCATTATTCCCTTTTAGATTTGCTAACCCTTCCTGGTATGTTAATCCCAACCCTTATTAAAGCTCGACTCTTTAAAATTTTTTAATTAGCATCAAGCATTTGAAAACTTCTGTCGATTATACAACTTTTAAAAGCCTGTGGTCAAATTACATCAAACCCACGTGATAAACTCTTCTCTAGCTAATACAGTTTTGTTGCTCTATAATTCATGAATAAATTATTATTATTGCATCTGTGTTGTGCTTTTATACACTGCCTGGCCCAAAAAAAGTCGCCACCAAAAAAAAAAAAAAAAGTCACACACTAATATTTTGTTGGACTTAGCTTTGATTACGTCATGCATTCTCTGTGGCATTGTTTCAATATATTTCTACAATGTCACAAGATCTTTTTCCATCCAGTGTTGCATTAATTTTTCACCAAGATCTTGCATGACTAGGCACTAGGCATGATGGGTGCATCACTTCACCTGCCTCTCTTACCCTGATGCACCCATCATTCTTGAACAGGGTAAATCTGGGATCATCAGACCACATGACCTTCTTCCATTGCTCCACAGTCCAATCTTTATACTCCCTAGCAAATTGAAGCTTTTTTCCCAGTTAGCCTCACTGAGTAGTGGTTTTCTTAAGGCTACACAGCTGTTCAGTCCCAAACCTTTGAGTTCCCTTCACATTCTGTGTGTGTAAATGCTCTTACTTTCACTATTAAACATAGTCCTGAGTGCTACTGTTGTTGTTCTTTGATTTGATTTTACCAAATGTTTAAGTGATCGCTGTTCACGATCATTCAGGATTTTTTCCAGCCTCATTTCTTCCTCCAAGACGATGGGTTCCCCACTATCCTTCCAGTTTTTAATAATGCGTTGGACGTTTGTAACCTAATTTCAGTAGTTTCTGCAATCTCCTTAGATGTTTTCTCTGTTTGACGCCAATGATTTGACCCTTCTCAAACAGACTAACATCTTTTCGATGACCACGCGATGAGTCTTTCGACATGGTTGTTTAAGAAATGAGAAGCAGCTCATGGCACCAGTTGGGGATAAATAACTTGTTGCCAGCTGAAAGATAATCGCTCATGCAGTAATTATCCAATAGGAGGCTTGTAACTATTTGCTTAGTTAAATCCAGGTGGCAACTTTTTTTTTGGCCAGGCAGTGTATGCATTGTGTCCTGTGTCCTTTGCTTGTTTTGTTTTTGATGTACAGCATGTTGGCTGGCCTTACTGCTGCTTTTTAAGTGCTTTAGAAATAAAGTGGTATGATGAAAGGGTACACATTCAAGACCAACAAAGATGAGTTTCCAGCGAATGGAGTCTAAACTAAATCCCACCAGCCAATCCATTCTGAAGTGGATTTGGTAATGTTGCAGTCGTACCGTATTCGCTGGCAGGACAACATCTGAGTGGTGCCACCGCCACAAACCCAAACGGTGAAGAAGACCACAAGAAGATTGGTGGAAAACATCATCTGCCGGGCAAACGTGGCCGTGTCCCTGATGGACAGAGCAAAGGTCATCGCCCCCCGCAGGCCTAAAAAGACCAACACAGAGAAAGTTGTGCAAAAACAAACAACGATCTACAGTTCATGACCAACGTCCTCATCTGTGCTCCACAGACCTGCAAACATCATCATGTGTTGGAAGTTGGACCTGATCTTGTAACGTCGGCCCAGATTGAGAAGAAGTGAAAGAGGGTAGATGTTAGCAGCTCGACCCACGAAAACTGCCAGCTGAGAGGGAAAGATGTTAAGAAGGACAGCAAAAGTGAAAGCAGTGAAAACTTCTGACACGCCACTAGGCTCATTTACCATCTCAAAATCCTATTTTGATTTCATTTTGGTGGTTGCTTGTCATTCTGAGACGTTTATTTTAGTAAAAATGCAGAAATGAGCAGTGAAGACCTACATTTTACTAAAATTTAAGTGAAATTATTTACTATTCTGATCAGGGAGTGAGTTCATAAAATGCTGTGTTTCACCGGGTCCAAAGGATACAAACGCTCCAACGATGAACATCGGATTAAAGATGTGGTTCTGGAAGGTGAACAGGGTCAGACCCATGTAGGAGAAAATAAAGTTCTCTGCCAGGAAGTTTAGGAGCTCAAACAGCTGCAAACAAAGAAAAACATTCAGTTACAGATAAATGATATTTTTGTATGTATAGATGTGGATGTGCAGGAATATAAAACCTGTAAACACTGAAAGGGAAATTTACTGAGGCCAATTTTGGATTGTGTCCTTATTATTACAGTAACTGTGTGTTTTATTTGTCCAGTCTGTATTCAGACATTGTTGGCTCAATGTCCTTCGTGTGATGAAGAGGAGGCTGCAGTGTTTGTTTTCACACAATTATAGCAACAGTGAAGACATACTGAGGTTTATAGAAATAAAAAACTACAACTTCAACAGTGAGTTGACATTTAGTTTAAACAAACTGTGGTTCTAAAGCATGTTTAAGGCTGAGGAAGAACATTAATGGTTTTAAGAAGATTAAAAAAAAAGCAGAGGTGAAGCAGTGTGATGGCTGCAGTCCAGGTCTGACCTGCTTTGTTCGGTCCTGAGACTCAGGAGACAAGTTGTTGTAGGTGTAGTGGGCCTGAGTGATTCCACAGAACAACACTGCTACCACACCTGCAGCACACAACATAATCAACAGATCAATACACTCTGATCAGGATCATTACAATGGATTAACAATAATTCCCAGCTTCTCTGATCCCCATGGGAACATATTTTGTCTCGTTAGGAACACTCCAGCAGAGCTAATGAGCCTTTAGATCAGGGGTCTGCAACGTTTATGATCAAAAGAGCCATTTTTACACCTTCCCTCACTAAATAAAAAGTGTTCAGAGCCACAACAACCTGCTTCAACAATGATTATCAACTGGTGGCCCATGGGCCACTTTAGGTTTGTTGGAGGAGACTTTTGTGGCCAGTACAGGCAACATATAAAGCTAAAAATATCTAATGATTTTTAACATTTATTAACATTTTTACAATTTAAGACAAATGAAAAGACCAGATTCTTGTAAAGAAAGGGTGTGTGTGTGTGTGTGTGTGTGTGTGTGTGTAGTGTTTTAATTAATTAAAAACTATGAACTATGCAGAGCTATGTAATTTTTTTAATTGTGGAAAAATCAATCAAGTGTAGAAATAAAGTATAAAGTTAAAGTGAGTATGTTTTACTCCTTGTACTTGTTCCAACATTCACATATTTGCAAAAGAAATGACAGAAAAACAGCTAAAACTAGTCTTTTTTTGTTGTTTGCATAACAACCAATAAAATTCAGTTGTATGTCAGTTTTGGTCAAAGCTTGAAAGAGCTGCTGCAGAGGGACCAAAGAGCCACATGTGGCTCTAGAGCCGCAGGTTGCAGACCCCTGCTTTAGATCTTTTGTTAGAGAGATTGCAAGGCAGAAAATTACACTAGACCCAAATGACCTTGAACGTGAGTAAGTGAGCGTGTTTGTTACCTGTGAAGCCACAAGCTTCAGCCAGCAGAAACGTGCTCCACGACATGAGGAAGAACAGAGCCGTCTCCAGCAGCTGGAAATCCCTCAGCTTCGTGAACTTTGTCACGTACACAAAAAAAGTCAAGGACTCCACCAACATTCTTTAGCTTTCTTTCATCGCTAAAGCCTTACACTGACTGACCGCTGCTAAGACAGTTTACAGATTAGAAAATGTAACCGTTTTTTTAATCCTTTTACAAAGTAAATTGTGCCGCTAATTGTGGCTACGCTAAATCAAATACTTCTGTACACAAACCTAGATTTTATTAACAAAATCACCGAGACGCTTTTGTACACCGGACTTACAATGAAATCAAGTCATCTTGATTAATATAAAAAAGATATGAGCGCCGTAACAACTCCAGTGGCCACTCCGAGAGAAAAGGAGCCACTGAAGACTCCGAGAAACATCCCTAAAGATTTGAGTAGCGCCATGGCCTCAAAGGTGTGGCTGTTGTCTCCTTGTGGCTGGTACGCCACGATCGACCTGAAATATCACAGAAAACAAACAACAACAACGACAACAAGTTGGAGACAAAGTACAGAGACTGTAAAACCAGTGCACAGAGAAAGCAAAACTACTTAAAGTTTATAAAATCGTATAGATGTAAAAGCTAAACCCTGCAGATCTGAACAATATTTTCTAATTAGTGAAAAAGTTGTTCCACCAAGCTGATAAAAAAAAAAAAATCATAATTACAAATTTTATCAAGATGTCACAATAACAAATTTTGCTGGGCGATTAATTGTCACTGAAATTATTGCAATAAACAATAATATTGTTTGAAATTTGACAATAATTAGTAATTATTGTCAAATTTAAGAGGAAATGTTGATTTGTTTTGAGTGTAGTACCTTTTTAACTACCAGATGGCAGTACAAGACTGTGTGTACCGAAGGATGGATAGTGAGGGAGCAAGCAGCGTGTCTCTTTAAGAAAAATGGGAGAGAGCCCCTTGACTTAACATGGACGGACCCTCCTTCCTTTATTTGGTTCTCAAAATGGAGGACGCTCTGTGTGGTTTGAGCTCTTTAGCATAGCATTTTTCACACAAAGCTTTTAATTTAAAAAAAAAAAAAAAAAAAAAAAAAAAAGTAAACAATTTGCAACTGTGAATATTGGAGCTTTGACAACACGCCCCCCCCCCCCCCCAGGTAAGCCTCTTAGATTAGTTTGTAGCTTAGCTTCTTAGCTTAACTGCTTTTAACCATCTAAAAACACGATTTGGGATGGTGAAAATGGATTTTGAAGATAAAAGCGAAAGGGAGGGGTCAGTGAAGAGCACCGGAGTTGAGACTTTTGTCATCCAGTGTCTTCAGTTGAAAGAGAGAGACACGAAGAAATGGTAAAGCAGATAAATGAAAATGAGGTTGATAATTTTCATTTATCATGCGATTAATTGACTTATTGTTTATTGCAACAGGCCTAAGCACATCTCACTGTTTATGTTGCAGATTTACACATACCGTAATTTTCACTTCAGGTAAGAGTCTATTTCCAAACTAAAAGGCTATGATAGAAGATTTTATACACAGTATGAATATCTCAGATCCTTATTTACCGTTTCTTTTTATACTTTATATTTTTTACCATTTTTTGGGTGTAACTGGGACATTGAATGCACAACTTCGTCCCACCTCATGTACCACATGTGATGTGAATGACAAAGAACTTTGAACCTGAACTTTAAATGTAACAAATAGAAATAAATCAAAAATATGGAGAGTCAAGAGTGTCAAAACTAAAAAACAGGTCAGATTTTCTTTGGGATCGTTTTATTTAAAAGTTTTACTGACGAGCCTGATCAAAAACTCACCTGGTTAAAGTTCAAAAAAAAAAAAAAAAAGGCAACATTTAAGTGAAATAAAAAAGGCTTTCATGATACTCCAGCCAATATTTTTTAGTGTTATTTAGACAATTTCAAATTAATTCAGTTTATTTACATAGCACCAAGTCACAACAGAAGTCGTCTCAGGGCACTGAACAGATATACTGTGTTAATATTTAAATGGACAATTTTTAAACATTATCTATTCAAGCTCAAAGTGAAAGATGGTAAAGAGCATTTCTGTCACAGCAAGAATACATGAGTTAAAAAGTTTTGTTGTTCTTGTGATCAAAATGTTTAAGCAAGTATAAAATCTGAACTGTCATAATTAATAAAGAACTGAGAACATAGAAGAAAGAAAAAACTAGTTGTCCCCAAACTTGGTTCAAAGTGTTTAGAAACCATTACCAGTATTAATAAAAAATAAAAATAAAAAAATCCAGAAGGATTTTTTGTGAAAAAATGTGATGAAGTTACCAAATAAATTACATTTCTAAAGCGATACGGATGGAGTTTGAACCAAGTGTGATTTTGAAGACAGAGCATTTTTTCATATTCACTGCCTTCATGTACACACACACACACACGGACGCACGCACACACGCAGGAGAAATCACAAGGAATTTTATCTTTATGCACTCCTTCCATTATTCCTCCTCATCTCTCTCAGGCCCTTTACAGATAAGAAATGTTCTGAAATGTTTTCTTAGCTGACTCACAAACTTAAAAAAAGTCAGCAAAAAGAACAAATAAATAAATTATTAAATATACTGTAATGGCCAGAGATTTTCTGCAGGACCCAGCTCCTCCTCTTGCCTGCTATGAAAACGTAGAAGTCTGTACAACAATCCAATGTGGAGAATAACAGAACGTGATCTGAGAGATCAAACTCCAGTTTACTCAGAATTAAATCTGAAAACCGTGAATAATCACTGTTGAGTCGACAAACGAGATGAAGACGTCCATATTTAACCTCTCTTGCTGGAACTAGTCATTTTACCACTGAGTGCACATCACAGCTTATAGACAAGAGCGTGATCACATGGAAACAGGCGACTTACGAAGACAGAACCACGGCAACGGCATCGTTGAGCACGCTCTCTCCAAACAGCAACGCATACAGGTCTGCATCGACCTGCAGCTCGTGGAATATGGCCAGAACTGTCACTGAAACAGAAAAAAACACGTTGATCAAAAGAACTCCACGTCACAGAGAGATGTGCTCCAAATCTATACATATTTTACACAATCCAAATCTATACAAAGATTTCTGTTGTAATAATTATGGCCAGCGACTTAAGGTAACGCCACATCCTCTGCCAAAGGCAGGGGAGGGGTCATAACCTTAAGTTTGTGGACACAATTCATGGCAACATACATACAATAAGATACGCTAGAACTTTATTGATCCTGCAAGAAATTGTTGAATGGACCATTTCTCAGCTGTCATGTGACTTTACATCAAGGAATCATGTGTTTTAAATGCCAGATACTTCCTGGTTGAGCTCATTTGAAGGTGTTTGGATGACCATTAAAACGATATGTTGAATTTTTATGGCCTGTGTTTTTATATGTGTCTTTCGAATGACTAAACGAGCTTTTATAAACTCAAAGGTAAAAAAATAAATAAACAAAGTGGGTAAAATATTACAATTGTAGGTTTGCATCTCCATTATTCATTTACTGAAACAAACATTTATAAGTAGCCTATAAAAGCAAATAAATATGCACGCTTGAACATTTTATTTTAGTAGAGCATATGACTACATGTGCAAGTTTAAATGTTTTCTGTGTAGATTTGATCTCAGTTGGACTTTGTATTGTGGGAACATATTCAGTTAAACTCAGCGTACAGTGTACAGTATATCTGTTATACAGCATGTAAAATTGCTGCATGTGTATGCAGATGTGAAGGTGATGGGTTATGCTGAACACATATCAAGCTCAGTTTCAAGTAAATTCTGTAATAAAGCCTTTGAAATGTGCGTATAAGTATTTATTTATTTTTTTTACCTGGGTCTGTGGCAGAAACGATGGCTCCGTAGAACAGACAGTCAGTGAAGAAGAAGTCTCCACCCAACTGACCGACCTGCTTTATGAGCGTCACACAGCCGTACATCAGCAACCTGTTGAATTCAACAAACAAAAACACACAGTGAACCTTTTAGCCTCAAACCAGTGACAAGTGCTTTTAATGGGGAAAATTAAGGTTCTGACCCAATCACAAAACAAGAAATGACAGTCCCCACAAAGGCATAAGCCAGGATGGATCCCATGTTCCGGAAAAAATGTCTCTGAAAGATCAAATAAAATGCCACATCATCAAACATCTCAAATTACAGTGAAGACAATTTCATTATTGTTGATCCAGTACAAGTTCAAATAAATGTTCCATTTGTAAAAAAAATAACAAAAACGGTTTTCTTCAGCAGGAAAGAATGAATATTACTGTACCCTTTTTAAGCTGTAGCCAGCGTGGAAGATGATGGGTGGCAGCAGGATGTTAAAGAACACTTCAGGGTCAAAGGTTACCTGAGCCACACAAACAAAGCAACAATGTGATGTTTGTAAACAAAACAACAAATGAGAAGGTATTTTCTATTCAATTCAGTTTATTTGTATAGCACCAAGTCACAAAAAAAGTCATCTCAGGGTAATGAACAGAAATATTCATATATAAAAATAATAATTTAACATTATTTATCTGAGGAGCAGACTGCTTTGAGTTTAACTCCTCACAGAACTCTCATTTGCAAGATTCTGGACACGCCTCCAGAATCAGTCCTAAAGTGCAGGTGCAAATCCAGGCTGAGCTGAGCCAGGCTGAGCAAGACTGTGCAGGGCTGAGCAGAGTAGGGGCTGATAAAGGGCAGTGCAAATGGGGAATTAGATGAAGCGGTCCCGCTTGGCGTCATATCTGTCGACTCTTATCCAAAATCCAGCCAAAATGCAGCGTTAACTTGTTGTTAAGTTGTTAGCTGAGCTTTTAGCCCAGAGAAAAGGAGACTGAGGCAGCACACATGCGCATTAGATGAATGTACAAAATTCACAGTGCCAATTAATGACCAGGCATGGTAACTACAGCGGATTCTGGGGGAGGCGGGCGCTGGGGTGGATTCCTCCGGATGCATGTAAACACAAAATTTGTCCGTGTCAACACGGATCTTTTCCTCTAATTAACATATGAAAAAAACCTACGTTCCCCCCACCGTGCTCGTGTAAATAGGGCCTTAGGCAATCTGATGTCAACAGTCCATCACAAAGACGCAATTTGCTCGTGAATATTTTAAGAAACCCCAATCCTGAACCAGGAAATTGACCTAAAGTGAAGCTTCTTGCCTACAATCAACCATTGAATCCCTGCTATTTTGTGTCACACAGGTGAGCTGTCCTTGTCGTACCTGAGGGGAAGGTTTGAAGAAAAGCTCCTTCCTCTCCTTCTCGTGTTCTTGAATCCTCTTGTGTCTGCTGTTCTGGTTCTGGGGGTCGCCGGTTGATAACTGGACAGCCAACTTCACTTCCTTAATTTCTTTAGACTTTAAAGACTAAAAAAGACAAAAGTTTAGATGTTCAGATCTTTCATTTTTGATCATTTTAACCAAACAGCTTCCTGGTCTCACCTGATTGGCCAACGTGTCCTTCCTGCCCACGGCTGTCTGACTCGGGGAGGACCCCGCCATGGCTTGCTTCACCGGTGTGCGTTTCCCCTGCGGCAGGAAGGTGGAAAAGAAGTTTCTGGTTGGAGTTGTGGCGGCACTGACGGCCCGCTGACTCGAAACCAGGTCACTGAAGTGGAGACAAAAACTGCTTAATTTTTTTTTTTAAACACTTGGCCCAACCAAGATCGGTTCACCGTTCACAAAGTACTTTGATACTTTTAGTTTCTAGCTAAACTTTTGACTCATGGAGGAGATGGAAGCTATTTAGTTCCTGCAACTTTTATACTTTTAGAAATATTTAAAAATATTTAACACAATTTACAAATATTTCTCAAATGAAAACACAGAGATAACTTCAATCCTTTCAACAAACATCTGTTTGAAATCTGCTTCAGCTTGAAATCTGCTTCAGCTGCTGGCTGTTTCTTATTCCACTTTTAGCTACTGTTTTGTTACCTTCAGAATCAGAATCGAAATAAGCTTTATAATCACTGTTCCAAAATACAGTGCAATTATGTTCGTACAGTCAACTGAAAGATGGGCGGAGTGCACGTTGCTGCTGCTACTGGAGCACGGCCTCTTATCCTTTTTTAAAATACTTTTTTTTAGATAGAAAAGGAGAAAAATCATTCCATGAGGATAGTATAGTGGCATTACCAAAAAAGATCTCTTCACACCTTGTCCTATCAGGACACAATTTAAGACATCAAAAAACTCTGCTAGCAAGCACATTTATAGACACATTAAATATGCATTTGAAGCCAAGACAGCAGTCCAGAGGACCAGACTTAACTTTTTTAGATTTTTCTACCTGGATTATTGAGCATGCATCAGGACAAGACAGCAGTGTTTCCCCTACCATTATACAAGCGGGGCGCACCGCCCCATCCACCGAACCCCCCACTCCCCACCCTAACCACCTGTCGGCACTGACGTAACACTAAACTAGCAGCTTGCAATGCAGGTGCACTAGCTATAAAGAAAAGGCAGCCTCTTCCCTCACACTGAACCCTCACGTTGAATCCCCCCACCCCCTACTCGAAAACTGTTTGTACAAACAGCACACGGCTCGTCTGTTCCGCCCCCACCCCCCAAAAAAACTGTTGGTACAGACAGTGTGCGGCTGAGATGTGTCTGTCTCTCTCCTCTGCCCTGCTCCGAAACTGTAAAAATGTCAGTGCAAACAGCTCACATCTG